>MU225738.1:521614-548826 GCA_018584345.1 Thuja plicata | reverse complement strand
GGTTTTGTTCACCTTTATAGGTTGAACCTTGTAATTATTTTTTAATTAATTCAGATTATAATTTTTCTCTCACTTTTTGAGTAACTTCTGAGTTCTACTTTTTCCTCCTTCTGCTTCTCTCTTGTAATAGGTTATTTGCATGTAGGTATTCTTGGCATTCTGTGGATTTGTATTTCTCAAATCCTATAGGTATAAGGGAAGATGACCCTTAGGAGTTCAACATAGAGGGTTGTTAGAGCCTATTGAACCAGTTTGGAGAGCAAAAGAAGAGAAAGCCGACATAGGTTTTCAACATAAAGGAGAAAGTTCAAGTCCCGTGCATGATTTTTGTGCACATATTCATATGGTAGGTTCTGAAAGTGAAGATGATTCTAGGGATTATGAGTGGGATTCCTTGTCTGAAGAATCTTGTCATGACATAGAAGTTGATACCATTCACACTTATGCAACTCCTCCTAAATTTGAGAACCAAAAACATGTGACTCAAAGTTCAACTTCAACTCAAACATCAAGTGCACCTCAACAAGTCAATGTAGAAAAAAAACCTCTTTACACTAAATGGGTAGGTGAACCTCGGGTACCTTCATGGGTGGGAGATTCTAACTTAGTGTTTAATCCACATGCTTTCTTTCCCATAGAAATCTTAGAGGACTCTAATGAAGAGGATTTTTATCCCTCTTCCATGGACCATCTTGAAGAGGCACATGTCATAGACCTTGACGATACAATGTATGAACCATCAAATGAATTCATGTCCTTAACTCCTTCAAATGAAATCCCATCCAATGAATCCTTGTCCCTAATGCACCCCAAACTTATTGATTGGGATCTTTCCGAGCCAAATGACTTACTCTACTTCCCAAATGACAATGCAATGGCCTTATACCTCAATGCGGTTGAACCCAATTCTTCCACCAATGAATTTACTATAGAAATGATGATAGGGGCAGGTGTTCAACCTCTTAATCCAAAAAATGAAGAGAAAATATACAAAAAAATGAGAAGGTCTAGTGGTGAAAATCACCATGTGGAAGTGTTAGACCCAAAAAAGTAAAAATAAAGGATGTTTCCGAAGGTGAAAACTCAACTGTGGCACCTAAGGGAGAGAGGTTGGACACCTTACCAGATCATGAAGATGAAAGATCACCTATACTTATTGAACCCATAGAAAAGGTTAACATTGGAACCGAAGGAGATCCTAAATTCATTCACTTGGTAGCATCTTTGAGTCCCTTGGAGAGAAAAGAATTCATTGAATTCTTTCAAGAAAAACAAATCAACTTTGCATGGTCATACGTTGACATGCCTGGATTAGATCCAAGTTTCATAATACATCATTTCATTGTGAAACCTGGGGTTAAGCCCGTCAAGAAGAAGTTGAGAAAAATGCATCCACATGTAGCCCTTTTAGTCAAAGCAGAATTGGAAAAATTAATCAAAGAAGGATTTATAAGAGTAATTGCATATGCTGAAAGGATCTCCAATATTGTATCAGTTACTAAACATGATAAAACCATAAGAGTTTGCATATATTTCAGAGATTTAAACCTTGCTTGTCCAAAAGATGACTTTCCATTACCTAGCATTGATGCTATTGTGGATCTCACTGCGGGTCATTCTATGTTTTCACTTATGGATGGATTTAGTGGGTATGATCAAATTCACATTGCACCCAAGGATCAAGAGAAGACAACCTTTACATGCATATGGGGTACTTTTTGTTGGAATGTGATGCCCTTTGGTCTCAAAAATGTCGGAGCCACTTATCAAAGAGCAATGACTACCATTTTACATGACATTATGCACACCTTTATGGAATATATGTGGATGACATTCTAGCTAAGTCACATACAAGAAAAGATCATTTATCCATACTTGACAAGATTTTTACAAGGCTAGAACAATTCAAAGTGAGACTCAACCCAAAGAAATGTACTTTTGGGGTACAATTTGGAAAACTCCTAGGTACATTGTTTCAGCAAAAGGCATTGAAGTAGATCCTGAAAAAGTACAAGAAATAATGTACATGGACATTCCAAATAATATTAGTCAAATGAGGTCACTTCAAGGAAGGCTTCAATCCATAAGAAGTTTCATTTCTCAATTGGCAGAAAAATGTCATTCTTTCACTAGATTACTACATAAAGACACCGTCTTCACATGGGATGAGGAATGTGATACAGCCTTTACATTGTTGAAAACATACTTGATGAATCCACCTATCTTGATGTCACCTATTCAAGGAAAACCTTTGTTACTCTATATTTCAACAATGGAAAAATCTTTAGGAGTCTTACTGGCACAAGAAGATGATGAAGGAAAAGAAAGAGCTATCTACTACTTGAGTAGAACATTGATCAAATATGAATTAAACTATAGCTTCATGGAAAGGGCTTGCCTAGCAGTGGTATTTGCCTCTCAAAATTTAATACATTATATGTTGTTGCATAAGGTGAAGATCATAGCCAAAATTGATCCCTTAAAATACTTACCTAGAAAAACAGCTTTAACTGGAAGGATTGCAAAATGGGTAATGGTGCTTAGTGAATTCGACATTGAATATGTTGATAGGAAAGCAATCAAAGGTCAAGTTATAGCCAATCAATTGGCTGAATATCCTCAATAATATACACATCCTATTCAAGTGGAGTTTTCAGATTCCAAAATTGTTAATGTGGAAGCTAAGACATGGACTTTATACTTTGATGGATCTTACACCCAAAATGGTAGTAGAGCAAGCATTCTTTTGATTACACCACAAGGTTACACAATCCAAATTTTCTACAAGTTATTGTTCCCTTGCACCAATAACATAGAAGAGTACGAAGCTTTGGTCATAGGTATCAAGATGGCCTTGAATGGAATGTCACAGAATTATAAGTCTATGGGGACTCTCAATTAGTCATCAATCAAGTTAATGATGAATATAATACCAAGGATGAGAAATTGATTCCTTAAAAAAAAATGGTTGATGATTGGAAAAAGTACTTTGCTTTGATTACTTTTGAATAAATTCCAAGAGACAAGAATAGAGTAGCAGATGCAATGGATACTTTGGCATCTTTACTTCAAATGCCTAATCAAAATGAAAAGTATGAGTTCTTGGTGGAAGAATTGGTTAAACCAGCATTTAACCTACCTGATACCCAAATTATTTCCCTTCTAAACGGACATGACTCACCATGGTATGGACCCATTCATGCCAACCTAAAAAAGACCAAACCTTACCTATAGACCAAACCCATGCTCAAAAGTATAATTTCATAAGAAAAGTGTCTCATTATACCATCCTTTCTGACACACTGTATCATAAAGTTCTTGACAGAATGCTTCTTACATGTCTAGAGGAAGCTGAATCGAAATTAGCTTTAAAAGATATCCATGAGGGGATTTTTGGGTCACATTCGAGTGGTTTAAACCTAGCTAAGAAAATCCTATGCATGGGGTACTTTTGGAAAACCTTAGAAAGAGATGCTTGTCAGTTTGTCAAAGTTTGTGCAAAATGTCAATACCATGGAGACATGATCCATGCACCGGCACAAGAGTTACACCCATTTGTCACACCGTGGCCATTCTATCAATGGGGTTTTGATTTGATTGGCATGATTTATCCACCTTCTTCAAATGGACACAAGTATATAATCACGGCAAGAGAGTACTTCACTAAATGGGTTGAGGTTGTCCCTTTAACAACTGCAACAGGGAAGAAAATTTCCATGTTTATCCTAAATCATATCATTTGCAGATATGGCACTCCTCATGCCATCATCATGGATAATGGAAAATAGTTTAAGAACAAAGATGTTGATGAACTTTGTGACACATTCCATATTACACATCACTCTTCATCCATTTACTATCCCCAAGGTAATGGACAAGTAGAAGCCACCAACAAGAACATACTTAAAATCCTTAAGAGATCCATTGGAAAGTCAGGAAAATATTGGCATCTTCAAATCAATCTAGCATTATGGGCCTATAGGACTAGTATTCGCACCCCGACAGAAGCTACACCTTTTTCATTGGTTTATGGGGCCGAAGTTGTTCTACCTTTAGAAGTTGAAATACCATCCCTAAGAGTCTCATTGCATGGATTAGTCAGGGATGAGGATTATAGAGTTGCCCGACTTCAACAATTGGAGATGTTGGAGGAACATCAAACTCAAACCTATGATCATTTGAAAGTGTATCATAATCGAATTTCAAGGAACTATAGCAAACATATTAAACCAAGAACCTTTCAAGTGGGAGACCTAGTATTGAGAGAAAATACAAAAAATCAGGCTGATAGAGAAAAGAAAGGAAAGTGGGAAGAAAATTGGCTTGGTCCTTTTGTCATTGTTTCTTCATTTGGAATGGGGACCTAAAAATTGGCCGATTGTGATGGTGATGAATTGCAAGAACCTATCAATAGCAGTCATCTTAAGAGGTTTCACACCTGATTCAGAGGAAAGAGTATTAGAAGAAAGAGTATAAGTCGAGAGTATCAGATGAGTCAGCATCACCTTTGTACATGGAAAAAGTCAAAGATACAAAAAAATGAAAAAAGATCAAAATACAAAAAAATTAGAAAGTTTAAAAGCCAAAAACATTCAAAAAGAGAAAAATTGAAAAAATTGAAAAAAGAGAAAAAAGTGCCTTGGTGAAAACCTAGAAATAGGTGTCTTGGTAGCAAAAAGAGAAAAGAGAGCAATAATCCTAAAAGGTGAAAACCTGGAAACATGCGCCTTTTGTCCTTTAGGTCTTTCCTAGTTACATTTGTACATATTGTGTTTCATCATCTTATTTGTCCATATCCACATTGCATTCGTCATTTGTGCTTGGTCCTAATAAAGTCTCAGAGCTGCATTTTTGTCACATTCTAGGTTCAGTTTCCCTAAGTTTCACATTGATCACATTTATCACTTGGGGGCACACATCATAGATTTTTGGTACCAAACAGATTCAATAGTGCGACATATTGGTCACACATCAGAAGTAGGTTTTCAGATTCAGAGGAGAGTTATTTTGGAACCTTTGATAGATATCATTGTTCAACCCTAAATAGTTTGATTGCATAACATGATCCTTGAGTTTCATTGAATTATTTTATCAGGATTAAAAATTGACATACATTCAATGATCAGACTGTCTGGAATTCTTATTTGAAAATCTTGATACATTTCACAAACACTTGGAAATTTTTGATGAGTTTTTCATTGACCTTTTTCGAGTCATGTTATTTTTAGATAATCGATGATGTTTTGAATAGATTGGAAATGATGGAGACATGAAGTCTTCTTAAGCTTCTGTGTGACTGTCTTGAGGAAAAAATTTTAACTTGTGTGAATTAGTCTAACGAAGTGGTCATCCAAGAACAATCAAGGACATTCATATAGGAAGGAGGGTTAACCTTTGTTTTTTCATGCAAAAGGATACCTTGGCTATTTATATTTTCAATATCTTAATTACCAACATCCACTTGCAACATTGAATCTGATAAAACTGGTATTCATACTCCCATAGTTGGTCATTCAACTAGTGAGGGTTGTACTTGGTTTCGCAAAAGGGGTTACCACATGAGATGAAAGTCATATTCATATCCTTATGGTCATAGTGGCACCAGTAAGGATTGTATCAACTCCTAGTTCCACAATGCTCTATGATGAAAATATATCCCTGTTTGCATTTCTTTCGCAAACCTCAAGGACAATTAGTTGCATTGCATCTTCATGTTAGATTAATTGCATTTGCATGTTAGATTAATTATATTTTTCAAGTTAGTTTAAAATGGCTTATATTTCTAGCATCTTTTCCAAGTTCAAGGGGGGAAATTCATGGTTGACAACACTTCATCAATTTAATGGTTTCAAATCATCAATATGAGATTATCTTTTGCATTCATAAATCATTTATCATTATTCATTATATATACATATCAAGTGAAAAGAAAAGAAAAGAAACATTAATCATTAGTCATTTCAATCCAAATCATTTAGAATTGAACATCATGAATTAAATTCCATACATCCAAAAAAATCAAAAAGATAGTTGCATTCATTTATCATTGCACTAATTATTGCATCCATATCATTGCATTGCATAATACATACATCACGATTAAATCAGAAAAGCATATAGAGTTTAAGTTTCATTAACATCATTTGCATCCATTTATCTATGTCCTACTCTAAGACATTGCATCCATAGCATAATAGCAATAAATGCATCATAGAAGCATGTAGATATGCATAAAGGAAATCTCATAACAACATCATCAAAAGAGGAATCAAAGATCATCATAGATAAATGTCCATCATCAATGTCTATAACACAAATTTGTACATCAAAGGTATATAAAAAAATGATCTATACATCAAAGTCCTAATCAAAAATACATATGATACATCATCAATGCAATATCAAAATATCATGGATCCCAATCTATCTCATGACCCAGCAGGGGCACCTGATCCATCTCCAGTAATACATGTACCTAAACCACCTGCACCATCGAGATCCCTGTCACCTGATCTATCATTTTTACTAGGTGGTGCCTGACTAGTGCTCGCACTGGTGGGTAACTTAGCTAATGTAGTCAGAAACTGCTGTAGCATAGTAGAAACCTAATCTAATCGTACAGTAACTGTAGTCATCCTTGCCTATAAACCTTGCACATCCTGAACTAAGCCATCCACAATGGGAGGAACTGGAGGTGCCTATGATGCTAGAGGAGCCTAAGGTGCCTATGGCGCTAATGGAACCTGTGGTATCACCAGTGTCATGCTACTCTGTGGATCAACCTGAGGAATCTGTCCCTATAATGGAACTTATCTAGCCACTTGGACATGTCTGTGTCTCTACCTAGCCCACTTTGTACCAACTCTAATAGGAGCCTATCTCTGAGGTACCTATTCCTGTGCTAATCTCTACCTAGGCTACCTAAATACACCACCTTAGCCTCTAATATGACCACCCTGCATCTGAGGTCCTGCAGCTCTCTGTTCCCTAGGAGCCCTAGGTTCCCTCTACACTCTCTATCTCTGAGGTCACCTACCATTGTCATCATCATCATCATCATCATCTCTGTCATCATCAGAAAGCTCATCAACATCAGGAATAGGCTCTACTGGATATATGAATCTAACAAAGCGATGTCGCAGGAACCACTCTCGATACTCAGTGGACATCCCTGCATCAGCTACCTAAGTCATCATATCCCACATAACATATCCCAACTAATCAATTTGTAAACAGGCCAACCGACAATCAACCTGTGCTCCCACATAGATCTCTTTGCCTGTACTCTAGCATAAAGTGCCATACCCTGGGGCATGTCCTAAACCCAGTCGTGTTGACGGAGCACTCTCCTAAAGAAAAATCTCTCAATACATAGTGGCAATCAACCGATCATCCACTAAGGAGAAAACATATAGGGAAACTCATCATCATCCTCTCGCCAACTCTCGCAAAGAAGATAGGGCCTCCATACGACCTGATCAATGTCATCAATAGTGCGACGCCAAAACTCAACCTTTCCCAGACAATGCTGGAAAACCATGCCATCATACAAAAATGCATATGGATACTTTCGAGCCTGCACTCGTGCTAAAACTAGTCTTGTGATATGGATATTCTCCCAAGTCCACAATTGTAACAAAACTGCACCTGCTGAAAGAGTTGCATTGTGCCTATATACAACATCATGTAAATCATGGTATAACTGTGCTAATACGCAAGAACCCCAATCAAATATCCAAGGATGTGCAATCAAATCCTCTAGTATCTGGCCCCATCTGACCGTAAATCCATGACCTCTCCTATCTGGCAGTAGTAATCCTCCGATCACTGCCCCTAACAATGCTGGCAAAGTATGAAAAAAACAAAACTGTGCCCAAGTAATGCAATCATCAGTGATAGTGTTATCTCCAAACACCCATCTACATACACTGCTATCATACACTGAATCATAATATACCCGCTCTCCATGAGTTGAGATCCTCAATAATCTATATACATCCTCGGGCGTGATAGTCATCTCACCGAAGGGTAGATGGAACGTATTATGGTCAAAGTGCCATCACTCTGCTATAGCTATCAAAAGACCTTCATTCAGCTAAAACCGAGGGAGATCAAGAAGAAAATTGAGACCACATGTCTCGATAGTCTACCGCTCAGGAGGCATAAGCTCATCAACTAAATAAAAAATCCAAGATGCAACACCCCGTATCCACAACTTGTGGTAATGCTCCTACATTTTGAAACAAAGTGAATCATATTAGTCTTTCTATTGGTGGATCATTCTAAGTCAATCAAACACATTAAATCTATCCTTGCTCTATTTTGAGTGCATCAACTTATTGCTCCTAACCTCTAGATCTTGAGACACGTGGACAATTTGTAATCATTTTTAATCAATCCAATTGGCATATCAAACATTCATCAATCTGACTTTTCTAATATCCTAAACACTAAGTGACATTATGGATGTACATTTTCTACCTTGGATTTCAATTGAGTTATCTAGATGAGCGATCAAAAGGACTTCATCTATTTTCATCTCAGTTTTCAAAATTTGTGGTAGGCGGCACTTTCATAAGTGTACGCAGCTTTTTAAGCCCCGCGATGTTTAATATTTTACACGCGGCACTTTACACATCAGAGGTGGCACTTTTCTTAACAAGCGGCCTTTCAAATTCGTACGTGGCTTTTTAATTTTCTTAGGTGGCCTTTAAATTATAGGGTTTCCTAGGCAGTTTTTAGCTAATTAGGTTGCATTTTTTACCTAATTCCTAGGGGGTTGAGAATTGCTCCAATGTGGCTTTTCAATGCATAGAGGCAACTTTTCTCTGCCCTAAGAAACTTTTTATCTATCCTACATGGAATTTCACCATTTTCTACCTAGAAAGCATTAAAAACATGTAATAAGTGTTATTTATTGAGAAATAAATGCACTAGGAAGGTTTGAACCACTCACTGGAGGCCCGTAGTCAGGAGGTCTCTGATATTGGTGTGCTCACTCAAACCAATGCTCTCAAATGGGGACCACCATTGCTATCAATCGTCAGATGATCAGAGAAAAATATCAACAGTGAAAAGTGAAAATGAATAGTAAAATTGGGTTTTTCAACCTATTTAAGCTATTTTACCCTAATTTTGTGAGATTTTTGACCCAATCAAACCAAATCTGCATATTCTGCACACTGGGGCATTTGTTTGACATCTTTTTCAGCATCATTGTTTATCATAAATGTAATCATCTTGGATCTATTCTATCAGCAGTGTCATTAAATTTTTCACATCTGAGATCAATATGCTTTCATTTCTGAAGGGGCATCATCATATCATCAAACTAGGATTCTGCATCATATCTTATATCAAATCTGGGGCATTAAAAATTCAAACTTTATCAGTGGGGCATCAAATCAAGTTTCAAATCAAAGTTTTGAATCAGGGTCTCATATCAAAGTTTTGCATCAGAGTTTCATATCAAGTTTCAAATCAGAGATTCAAATCAGAGGTTCAAATCAGGGTTACATATCAGAGTTTCATATTAGGTTTTGCATCAATCAGCTCATCAGTATCAAATCAATGATCAGGACATCAAGTTTTCTTTGAATCAATGCGCTTCGCACATCAATTCAAAGAGGGGCATTTGTAGACACCTAAAATTGACCAGGTGTATCTTAAAACATTCAAAATTGTAAATCTTAGCCATTTGCCTCAAATCTCATCTCAATACATTAAAATGGATCAAATCAAATGGACATTTATCAAGCAAAGTGGACAAAAATCAAATTAAATCAAAGGATTAAATAATCATGAAATCAAATAGTTAAATTCAAGCCTAAAAGGGATTAATAAAATTATGCAATTGATTTTAAACAATTAATTGTATAGTTTAAATCAAAAAAATCAAATCCAACCCATTGACCCTTACATGGATAAATTAATTAAATGATTGAATTATATAATTCCTAATTTCTTTGAGGACAACCAACCAATTTTCCCTCCATTTGAAAACACCTCAAAGCTTTTTACTCAACCAAATCTTGATCATGATTAACTCACTCTACCCCCTACCCTTGGGAAATTGCTATAAATACAAGCCATTTTCTTTGTGTTTGGGATCCAAGAATTTCAAGAGAAAAGCATCCTTATTATAGGCATTTGGAGAGCATTTGAGAGCTTTTTGATAATATTTCAGCATTTGCATAGCATTTAGAGTATCATCTTTAGAAGCATTTGTTGGTTTTATAGCATATCTTGGAGAATTTGAGCTAGATTAGAGCATTATTCATCATTTTATTCTCATTCTAGGATTGTCCTTGAGAGAGATTAAGACTTAAAGCTCTCTTAACAAAGTTTAGATAGAGAACCATGAGATGTCATGGGTTTAACTTCAACTCTTAGATTAAATAGCAGTTTCTTTCCATAGAGTTCTTGTTACTAATCCTTCATGAAGGTGTAATCTCACAAAAACACATATCTTATATGTATTTCTAGATTGAATATGCTCTTTTTGCCTTCTTGATCTCAAAAAATTCACTGTCAGATAGGGCACTGATTAGGGCCTCCTTGGCAATTGCATTTTGAGTGAATACTTCTTTTTGTTTATTTGTAGAGTCTTCTTCTGCAAGGTCTTTCAAGGTGGGAACATCAATTTCATGAGTAGATATCTCATAGATCTCAAAACCAATGCACTAAAGATGTGTTATCATTTTATTCTTCTAGTCAAGATATTTCTCTCCATAAAAATTAGGACTCTCTTTCCTGAAAAATGCCATTTGATCTACCTTAAGCTATTAGGCTTTCTCTCCAAGGCACTTGGCTCTGATAACAATTGTTGGAATAGTCCCAAGGGATAAATGAGAGGGGGGTGAATCGGTTATCAGCTAGTTTAATTATTTTCTTCAATTAATTATAGAACAACATTAATCATTAACACATGCAGATAACACAAGATAGTACACAACAATTTTGGTTACAGGGAAACCAAATAGGTAAAAACCCCGGTGGGAATTAGCACCCACAAAGAACTGTACATGAGTATAATTATCTCTATTAGGAGATCTTGCAACCCTTTTAGGATTTGTTCTTTACAATGCAATAAGTACAGTGACCTAGTTAAGGGTATGACCCTGTTAGGAGTCTTTTACAGATAACCCTGTTAGGGATAAGGACTCACTATCCAAAAAGCTCACTGTCCAAAAAGCTCACTGCTAAAATGATGAAGGTTGCAACATTCAATAAAATAGATATGCACTATATCTGATAAATGAACTATTTGAGTAGACATGTTGTCTTGATTAGTTCCAGTGTGTTTTATGCTTTCACTTCTTCTTCACATAGATCTTTTCTTGATGAATGAAATGTCTCTACTGTCCCAAAACAACAGACATTTTGTTCTGTACTTTTTCTATCTCTTCAAGAATCTTTCACACTTAGCGTTCACCAAATGAACTATAAGTATCTTCCCCAAAAGATGTGATCTTAGTCAGCTTTAGGAGTCCCTTCAATACTTCTTTATTCAGCCAAATCAAGCACGCAACCTGATTAGAACCACGCAACTCAAACTGAATAGACGCGACGCTTCACATAGTCGGCTCTACCAAATTGACTCAATCATTCTGCTTCTGTTAGAACACATTTATCACCTTTAGATAATTATCATTAACTCATAAATAAACATGAATACAAACATGCATATCCCAACGATAGGCGCAACTCAAGAAATAATGTAATTGTGTTGGTTGTTTACAGATAATCTTTAGTCACTGTAACTGTCAAAACATACTAACATAACTCATTTGAAACTGCATATCTGACTTTGCGTGAATGCACATAGCAACTAGAACATGTGTATGCCATTGAAATAAACATGCAAGGCTCCAAAACATCTATACTGATAATTTCTTACAAGACACTATTGTATATTATATGTTGTCATCAATGAAAAACATACAATCAACAATTTGTGCAGAAGCAAATCTCCAACATAATGCTCCTAGTACATTCATGAGGCTCATGAATGAGGTCTTCATTGATTTTATTGGAAATTTTGTGGTCATATATTTGGATGACATTCTGATTTATAGTCATAGCAAAGAGGAACATCTTGATCATGTTGAGCAATTTTTGAAGAGACTCCATCAGCACAAGTTAGTGATTAACTTGGAAAAGTGTATGTTCATGAAGAAGGAACTTGTTTTCCTAGGATTTTTCATCTCCCAAGGCACCCTCAAAATGGATCCAGAGAAGGTTGAAGCAATTGTCAACTGGCCCCCACCAAAGAACCAAGGTGTTGTTAGAATTTTTCATGGTTTAGTGACTTTTTATAGAAATTTTATTCAGAACTTTAGCCATGTGTGTGCTCCTATGTTGGACACTATAAAAGGTGGAAAGAAGACCATATTTGAACAAGGTATTCATTGTTGAAACAGATGCAAGCAACTTGGCTATAGGTGAAGTCTTGAGCCAAGAAGGTAAGGCTATAGAATTTTTCTCAGAAAAATTGAATGATGCAAAAAAAGAGGTATTCTACATATGATTTAGAACTTTATGCAATGGTACAAGCCCTAAAAAAGTGGAGACACTACTTGCTCCCTAAAGAATTCATTTTTTATACTGACAACCATGCATTAAGTTGTTTAAACAGTCAGGAAAAGCTTGGATTCAAACACATCAAATGGATGGAGCAGTTGCAGGCCTATACCTTTAATATAAAGCACAAAAAGGGAGTGGAAACAAAGTGGTTGATTCCCTAAGTAGAAGGGTTGGATTGGTTGAAGAAGTACAAATTTAGAGTGTAGGGATTGACTCCCTAAAACACCTATATGCTAATGACCCAGAATTTGGAGAAATTTTTTAGGTATGCACTAAAATGGTAGGCAAATACCATACTGATTTTTCTGATTTCCTGATTCAGAATGGACTCTTGTTTAAAGGATCCCAATTGTGCATTCCTAAATGTTCCATGAGAACAAATATTATTAAAGAGAAACACTGTGGTGGATTAGGAGGACATTTTGGGATAGATAAAACCACAGATTTAGTGAAGAGAAGTTATTTTTGGCCAAAGATGGGGAATGAAGTCAAGACATTTGTAGAATATTGTACTATTTTCCAACAAGCAAAGGGTGTATCCACTAACCAAGGACTATACCAACCCCTACCAATTCCCTCTAATCCATGGTAATCAATTTCAATAGACTTTGTAGTGGGATTACCAAGAACAAAATAGGATTATGATAGTGTTTTTGTCATTATGGACAGATTTAGTAAAATGGTGAATTTTGTTCATTGCAAGAGCACCAATGATGCTTCCCATATAGCACACCTATTCTTTAAGGAAGTCGTTAGAATCCATGGTATACCACAAACAATAGTCTTTGACAGAGATGTGAGGTTTCAAGGTCACTTTTGGAGGACACTCTTCAAGAAATTGGGCACCAATCTGACTTATAGTTTAGGATACCACCCACAAACAGATGGGAAAATGGAGGTGGTAAATATATCTCTTGGAAATCTCCTAAGATTCCTTACAAAATAGTATACCCAAATTTGGGACATGATCTTACCTCAAGCAGAATTTGCATTTAATGATTCCATGAACAGATCCACTAGAAGACACCATTCCAAACAATGTATGGACTTCATCCAAAAGGTCCATTGGACTTGGTGGAGTTACCCTCGAATTCAAAGTTAGTGCACAAGGAGAGGAATTAGCCAAACTGATCTCTAAAGTGTAGACATAAGTGAAAGAGTCACTACAATAGTCCACCATGAAATATAAAGCACAAGAAGACAAGAGAAGGAGAGAGATTCATTTCAAGGTTGGAGATAAGGTATGGGCATACCTAAGGAAGGAAAGACTCCCTAAGGATAGATACTAGAAGTTGCACATGAAGAAAGTTGGACCATGCACCATCCTCAACAAGATGGGCGAAAATGCATATGAAATTGATTTGCCTCCTACCTTACTAATTTCTCCTATTTTTAATATTGCAGACCTCACCCCTTACAATTGTGTTGTAGATATTACTAATCTGTAGGGTTCACATGATGAGCATGATGGAGACTATGTGACAGATCTCCCACAAAGTAAACCAATGGAGTTAGACACAATTTTGGAATCCAAAGTGTTGAAGAAAACAAGGAAGAATAAGTACATGAAATACTTATTGAATTGGAAAGGACTCCTTCCAATAGATGCTACCTAGATGATAGAGGAACAGATCCAACAACATGGAACCACTGTTGACCAGTTAACCTCAAGTGGGAACTTAAGTTCAAATCTCATCAAGAGTATGGTGCAGGAGCACCCTGAATGAACCAAGTGTTTCTATGGAACTTAGGGTTTCCATTAAGGTCCTAAGAGGCCTCTAGTTATGTTATAACAATGGGTTAATCATTAGACTCCTTTGTAAGACCATAGTTCCAAGATTGGCATCCTATGAGCCCTTGGTCAAATATTGGTCAATGATGGTCCAAAACCTTAGGAATAGGTTTTTTTTGTGTTTTTCATGTTTGGATCCACTAGGGATCACAAAAATAAGGTTGAGACCAAGTTTGGTCATCAAATTTGCAAAATTGCAAAATATGCAAAAGTTGCTCAAAAGTTAAATCAATCAGATTTCCACAATCCATTGAATTTGAGCTTGAATTGCTAGTTTTGATTCTGTATGTTTTTAAGCATCAACGTTTCAGATCACACTCTATGATCCATCATTCGGATGTGATCAGAGAGAAACACTGATCACATTCTGATGATGGAACACGGAGTGTGATCCGAAACGTTGATGCAAAAAAACATACACAATCAAAACCAGAAATTCAAGCTTAAATGCTCAAAAGTTGTCAAGCAACTTTTGAGCAAACTTCACAACTTTTGTCAAAAACTTGTAAAAAAACTTGCAAATGGATAGTTGGTTCAAATATTTTATGTAACCATTGGGATTGCCTACAAAAGCCCTTTTAGGCGGGTGGTAGGCTAACAATGTAATTTTGGCATTAAGAATCAATAAAATATAAACATTTCTCTGCAAATCCCGAGGATAGATGATCAGTATAGATTGGTATAGATAGAAGGACATGGAATTCTGACACCAAAATTTATTATTGTGAACCATCTTTCACTTTCATTTGGTTTCATGTGTTGATCAATCATACTTTGAAAGTTATTAAATTTGTAATCCCACTGCCCTGGATTTTAGGCCCTAAATCGGGGTTTCATAAGAATTAAGTTTATTTCTCTTTTCCACCATAGGAATTCAATGACCCTTGGTGGAAAGAATTATTTCATGATTTTCTTCAAGAATTTTCAGGATAGGTTCACCAAAATGCAAGGAGATGGGCTTGCCATAATGCCCTAGGTGTATATTGCTATGTATGCACCATTCACAGAATAGTACAGTTAGCATAACTCTTGATTGGGGATTCATCAAAGGCTCTAAATTAGTGGATGTTATCCTTATACATACCCTCACATGTTCCAATTATTATTTTGGGCATTGGATGCAAGGAAGGAATACTTGTAGTGTAAGTGTTGTCCAAATTAGGGTTAATTACAATAGCCTTTTTGTGTATCTTCTTGCTTTTCCTTCACCTTCATGTTTTGGTGCTTAATTCAAAGATCTTAGGACATAAAGGGTATCTAAATCCCTAATCCATTCTATGGGTTATGTGGAAGAATCTTATTTAAGATCAAATATCCTTCGGGAAAAGGCTATAAGCTTAGTATTGAGTTTGTGAAGAAACTATGTCTTGTAGGTTGCAAAGGATGGAAAGAACCATTGGAACTATTTATTAGGGACCTAAATAGACCACACCTATGAGTATAGGTCACCCTTGGTCCTATAAGTCACTTTTGGGGTATTGTTGATAATTTGGGTCAAGTGCTTGAGAAGCCAACCTTGGTAGTTGGTGTTTTAGGATTGGTGAGACCTAGTGATTAGGTTACCCTTGGGGTATTGGGTTGTGATAACCTTAACCAAGTCCTTTCCCACACTTGTGGTAAGTTTGAAGTATTTTGGCCTTAATATTTGGGTGTTTAGGGGTGCATTGCCCTATTTGAGTCCTTTGGAGGCTTCCTACTGCCCACTCTGCATCAGGGACCTGCCCAATGCATAGAGCACTTTAAAATTTATATTCTCCCATGCCTTGATCTGTAAAGGTGGCCCTTTGCTTTGGATCCAGAGGCTTTGTCTTCAATAACCTTTTCCTTTCCTTTGGATTGATTAGCTGGTGTCTCTGATGTCTTTTTTGGAACTAGGGGAGTGTTTGAAATAGGGGTTTCTTGATTGAAATGTTGGCCAAACTCATTCAATGGAAAGTAGTTAGATTTTTTTCCTTCTAGTATCTTGCATTATTGAAAGGGCTCATGATCTCGAGGAATTATGGTTTCTCTACCATGATGTGGGAAATTGACACATTGATGATAAGTAGAGGGTACACCTTTGATAGCATGTATCCAAAGTCGTCCCAACAAGATATTTTATGATAGATCTAGATCCAGCACATGGAAAATAGTTTCAATAAAGGTCAGGCCCACTTGTAAGGGTAGTGTGATCAAACTCTTTCTTTCACATTCTCTATCATCATAGGCCTTTATTATGATTCGCTTGTCTACATCTAGGAGGTCCTCAAAAAGACCGATGTTACAGATCATCTTCAATGTGCACAAATTTAAGTTAGATCCACCATCTATAAGGACTCATTTTATTTTTGTGGATTGGATTTTGGCTTCGATATGGAGGGATTTATTATGATGAAGGTCAGGACCACAGAATTCTTTGTCAGTGAAAACAAGATGCTCTTGCGCAGCTAAGTTTTTTATCATATCTTGGAATTGTGTGGCATTGATATTCTTAGGGACATGGGATTCATTTAGAGCATCTTCAAGGATTTCTTTGTGAATTGGAGAGGTTTTTAGGAGCTCTAGAATGGATATCTGTGTAGGCATCTTTCCTAACTGAGCCAATAGGTCATAGCGTGAGGCAGGCTGAGTAGTGGTAGATGGTGTAGCTAGTGGATTTGCATATGTAGAAGGTTTATCAGTAGCTTGGATAGTGACTCTGGGTCTGCGTGTGGTAGCATTACAATTAGCAGCTTTGAGGATTATGGTGTTAACATGTGTGTCAGATTCTTCAATGCAGCCACAAAGAGCATCAAACCCAAAGATATTATTTTCTTCTAGACTCCCACAAGTTTGATCATCATGTGTAATAGTATTGGTAGAGTAATCATATGGGATTACATTAGATGCATTGTTTTGATTGTGCGGTGGGAAGGGCTGATTGTAGACTTTAAGTTTTGCATTAGATGAGGATGCATTCTAACCTTCAACTTCAATTTTTCCATCTTTAATAAGGTCTTTTACCAAGTGTCTAAGCTTCATGCATTTCTTGGTATCATGTCCTTTGATGCGATGAGAATCACAATATTCATTATCTCTATACCACACGGGTTTGGGTTGATTCTCATCGAAAGGCTAGGTATTTGGATAGATTATCATTCCTTGATCTGTAAGTTGTTTAAAGATCATGTCTAGGGGTTTTGCCAATGCTGTGAATTGTCATCATTGTCAATTCTTGTCGTTATTGTTGTTTTTGTTGTTGTGAGGGAATAAATATGATTGGCTGTGTGGTTGTTGCTGATTGTTGTTCTGATTTTTGTTTTGATGTTGATTCTGATTGTTCTGATTCTGATTTTGATTGTTGTTGTGATTCTGATTTTGATTCTGATTGGTATTGTGATTGTTTTGATTATTATTGTTGGATTCTTCAACGGTTTGAACATGCTTGGCATCAGTCACTCCATCATTGACAACTCCTTCATTTTTACTCCAAAATTTTGGTTTATCCTTGTTGGAAGGAGTATAATGTTTGATGCTACCTCTTTGCAAAAGGTCATCTTCAATGTCTTTCCCTTTTTTGACAAGGGATTCAAAGGTGTCAAGTGAAGCCATTTTCATTTGGAAAGACATATCAGAGATCAAATTATTTGTGAATATGTCAATTAAGTGACTATTAGGTGTTTTTCATGGCATGTGATTTGCAATATGTCTCCATCATTGTAAGAAACTAGCAAAGGTTTCTCCATTCTTTTGTTTAGTATTGCACAAATCGCTGAGTGTTGCTTGATGCTCAATGTTATACAAATATTTTCCAACAAACTTCTTTGTGAGATCAGAGAAAGTGGAGATTGATCCATAAGGAAGGGCCATGAACTATTCTAAATTTGCACCTCCAAGACTCCTAGTGAAGAGTCTTTTCAGGTAATTTTGTTATAGGAAACTTCTTGACATGCGATGTAAAATTCTTTGAGATGTTGTAGAGGACATGTTTCACCTTTGTATTTCTCAAATTTAGGCATCTCAAAGTTTGGTGGGATTGGTTGCATTGTAATGGACTTGTCAAATGGATAGGGACAAATCTCTTCAAAAGAAAACTCCTTTTTTCCCTCATTTTGTAAACCATGCACAAGGTTTTTGAGTTCATTAAATTGCTGGGCTAAATCTAGAGCATTATTTGAGGGAAATGGTGGCACATAAGCTCCACCTCCCCCAAATTGTGTAGCTGAAAACCCTGTGGAGGTCATTCAGACAGTAGGAGGGGGTATATATTGATAAGCTCTAGATGTGTTGGTTGCAGATGTCTTCATACATGTTGTTTGAAACATAGATGATGTAGGCAAAGACATGGAAATATTCCCTATGTTTTTGACATTAGCGCTTTCTCCTTGAGTAGTATTTGTTGTTGTGTGAGTACTATTGTGCATAGTAATGTTTGGCAAAATGCTTAGGATCTGTTGAATTTGTTCTTGTGTCAGTTGAGCTGATGATGTAGTTGTTGATACAGGTGTTGATGTAGGTATCAATGTGGAAGGTTCATTAATGTCTCATTTAATAGTATCACGTGATGATGTAGCATTTGAATTATAATCCATGGTAGTGGCAGCTTTGGTGATGTTTCGAGTAAGGAGTGATTCATCAAAGTCAGTGGGCATTGTGACGCCATTTCAAATAAGATTCAAGAATATTTCACCACTATTTTGATTAATGTCTTTTACATCCATCTCTAAGTTATATGGATCGCTAAGGAATTCGTTCACTTGGGTACGCCTTTCTTCTTGTTCCACTAACTTAGTTTCTTCGGGAACTTCCTCATTTGTTACTTTAGTGCCTTGAAAGTATTGACGGGCAAAAGGATTCTCCTCATAGGTAGCGTTGTTGAGTGTTGCATGCCTCATGTTTCTATCTTGGGATCGAGTGACTACCATACAATGGTGGACTTAGAAGAATGGAAGACAAGAGGATATAAGATTGATATATGAAATGGAGTGGAGCAAAGTTCTGATTCTTTCTTCGATTTGATTGGATTGGATTAGATTGATTGGATAAGGATTGATGATTGATTAAGGATTGATTTGATTAATTGATTTTGATTTAAATTTTTTTTAGAATAAAACCTAAGCATAACAAGACCTTGTGATGATACAAACACAAAAGGATTGAATGATATATGTTCTACTTGAAGATGGACTTGTGATCTCAAGAAAAATGGGACATCACTAAGGGATTTAAATTACTTGAGACAGCCTGATGGTCTACAAGCAATGTTGTATTTGTTTGAGGATGAAGGTTTGTAATACTTTTGATTAAGGTCTTTCAACCTAGAAGGGATTGATTTGACTTGATGCAAAGAGGTTTGATCTAATGCTCCAAGAAAAAGAATGGTGTTTGATAATGATGGAAGAATTGAAGAATTGATTTTAGAAACAAGAGGGTTGTCTAATCATATCGCTCAAGGGTGAAAAAAACATGGTTGATAGGATATTTGGCCATGAAATTGCAAATTTTGTTGTTGTACATGACTTTGTCAATTTTCTCATAATACTCAATTACCTGCTTGATTGATGTGGAAATGTGTTGATATTCTTTGGATTTGCAAGTAGTTTATTTCTATTCTCGATAAATTGGAGGTGTTGGAAGCTTAAGCTTCTTATGTTTCTTGGAACCGGTCATGTAATAAGGTGAAAAAGTTGATTTTGACTAAGTGTATGACTGCTTTAGGACAAATGGTTTCAGGATTCCACAAAGAACCAAATTTTGAATATTTTGGCAGATTTTGAACCTCACTGTTTTCAAGCAGAGACAGAAGTCATAGACGCAGTCGGTGATATACACAGATGGTGATCTTTGTAGATGGTGACCTACGCAGATGTCAACTCTAGAGTGGAGATGACAGACTATTGTTAGGGCAGTGTCTTGAGATTTTGAACAAATTTTGGACTTTAGTTTGATTTTTGATGGATTTGTTCAATGGAAAGATCCAATTTTAGCATACTCAAACTAGAAAATAACCAGCATAGGTCTTGAAAAAAATCCAACAAGGGATAAAGAAACCTTGCAGGATACAAGCATGTGTGAAAAATTTTGTTTGCTTGAATGTTTGTTTGTGTTTTGGATTTGTAAATGTTTTGCAATCACTTCAAACACAAGTCTACCTAAGGAATTGGCTTTGAATGAAATATTATAGACCCATTTGTAGTGTCACTCCTGAAAGAGCGCTCATGTTTTTGCCTTTTTCCAGGTATTATTGTCGTGCTACGAAGATCTCTTTCGCAACACAATACCCTGGGACACATATGATGGGGATCTTGGGGGGAGATTCTTCCCTCCACTCACACTATAATAAATCACCCTTCGGAGGTGAATCAGGTAGCTTCTATGCTTAGAGTGCTTAGTAAGGGTCTCTGTTCAATTGCATCCTCTATATCTGTGCAAGCATGATTCAGGAGTATAGCCCCATAGAGCATCTTGACAAAAGTGGTCACATAAACGTGATTAAGACCGTGAGACCGCACTTAAGTTAGACAAGAGCTGAGTATAAGCTCAAATTCCAATCGAATCCTGAGGCTTTAACCCCAAAGAGTAAATTTTTTTAACGTGAGTTGGAGTGATGTGGCTTACACCTCACTTTCATGTAGGTCATTCCTGGGAGATTTTTTCCTCAACCGGCAGGCCCATCTAAAGGATTAACCATAAAAGATGGATTGGCGACAAATAGGGTTCTATATTTCTTATTTTCCCTCAAGGGAAAAAGAGCATACTCTCCTACCCAGTGTCATTTTCTCTAAAACATGCAAAACACTTTGTCCTTTCCAAAAACAAAGACTTATTTGCCTAAAACAAAATAAACATGTCTAGGTTTTTGATCTTCCCAAAAAGGAAGAGAGAATAATCCCCTAATGTTTATTTTGAATCACACAAATAAATCTCCTAATTAAATCTAGATGCCTAGTAAAAACATATGCTAATAAGCATGATCGTTTGGTTGGAATTTCCAAGGCAACCTGTAAGAACAAATATTAATAGTTTTTGTTTGTTTGTCTTCTCCAATTGTCCTACAAATACACAAAGTTAGTAGTCTCTAATATTGTGGTCTTCAAAAAATGATGACGTAAAACTTTCAAAGATATTAGTAACCCTAAAATCTACTAAAAAATACAAATTACAGTAAAATTGCGCAGACAATAGAGTACAGTCACAACCGGTGATCTGTGCAAACGGTAAAGTTAGAGCACAGGCGACAGTCTGTGAAAGGCATAAACTGATACCTGTAAGGAAACCATAAATTTGTTGATGGCAGGTTGAGGGCGCAGATGGTAATCTATGGAGATGGTCGAATTCCAGCACAGATGGCGAACAACAGACAGTTAGCAGAAAAATAGATTTAAATAAGCAAACTTATTTAATTTTTTACCAATTTTGGCAGCGTTTAACTCTTAAAAATTAACACCTTGTCAGAAACCTGAGACTTAAAATCCCAAAAATTAGTAAAAAAAATGTTTCTAAATATGTTTAAAATAAATATGATATTTGATACACAGAGACGGTTGTTGATAGGCGCAGATGGTGAACTGCGCAGATGTGATCTGCACAAATGGCAGTCTGGAAACGCGGACAACAAAAATAGTATGGAGACAGTTCTGCATAAAATTTTTCCAAAATATTGAAAAACACGGAAAATGCGTTAGAAATTTTGAAAATTAAGGATGTGGGTCCCACTGGGTGTGCCAAAATGTATGTGCTGGAATCCTACCTATTGGGAGCACGCTCAAACATGCAAACGTTAGAGATATAAATCATTTACAACAAACTAACATATCTAAGAAGCATACTACAAAAATAAGTGATTCCATCACAACCTCCGATGAGTTGAACAAGGGCACCCAAGGCCTTGTTGATTTGTTCTTAGATAATTATGTGGGTGTGCTCTCCCAACACAATATTTAAATCCCACTAGATTAAAGATGCATGTTATGGATTGAAACTAAATGTAACTAAATAAAGAACTCAAGAACAAGTATGAGGAACTTATCTCAAGCCTTCATCAAATATGGATGATGAAAATGCAAAGCTAGACTAGAATGATATGCATGAGATTCAAAGAAATTAGATTCATTTCATGATTACCTACGATGTGATTTATAAATGAACTAAAAGCATGAACATGAAAATGAGTTATGAAATTCAAAATGTAAACTAGCATGATAACAATGCATAAATGAGAGATGATTTTGCTCTTGACAATGGCCTCTATTTATAGATTTTTTGGAGGAAAGAGAGGGCTTGGATGAGGTGGAGCTCATGTGGCATCCACATAGGTGCCACATGAGAGACACATAAGTCATGCAAGAGGCCAACTTTTCTCACACATGTGTGAGCTAATTTTGATGTGATGGGTCAAGGTGTACTTAAAGTACACATGTGAAGGATCTTGTAAGAGGTGTAAGAGTTTTTGTCCAATAAAACACTTTTAGAAAGTGTAAGAGAGTGTCATCAAGGTTGTAAGAAACCTTGTTGGCACCAAATTAGGATTATTTGGAAAAGTAAAGTTTTGGAAATTTGCTCACACATGTGTGAGCAAATAATTAGGACTAATATGTGTAGGAATCAAGAAATTAGCCTAATTAACTGTAGTTAATTAGTAATTAGGTCTATTTGGTGAGAGATGTGAGGTAGGGTAGGATCTAGGTTCAAAATAGTTTAATCCAAATTAGATTTAGATTAATTACATGGTTTAGTAGAATTAAGTCATGTGGAGGAATAAATAAATTAAATATTTATTTAAAAGGGGTTAATGAGGGAAATGTATATAAATAAGATTTAATACATTAAAGAGGATGGTATTTAAATCAAATTTAAATACTAAAGAAGGTGAATCATATTTAATTAAATAAATTTAATTAAATAGATAGAAGAATATAACAAATATAATTAATTATAATTAATTATAATGCTATGTGAATATTAATTAAATTAATATAAGGAGGATTTAGATGTCTATAGTGGTAACTTGATCTATCTGGCCTATTATAGCAGTCATCCCTACCTGCAATTTCCTCACATCCTACACTAAAACATCCACAACTAGAGAAACCTGAGGAGCCTGCGATGCCTAAGGAGAAAGAGTTACCTGTGGGGCAACATGCACCTGCGATGTAACAACCTATGGATCTACTTGTGGATCTACCTATGGAAGCACCTGTCTTTGTGGAGATGTTGGTCTCTAGGGAGGACCCTGACCCTCTAGAGGAACCTGTAAGGGAACCTGTCTAGCCACCTGTATCCATCTATGTCTCTGTCTGCCCCAAACTGCAGCTGGTCTATGTTGTTAGCATTAGGATCACTGAGAGGGGGGGGTGAATCAATGATCTATCAATTAATACTTTTTCTTATTATCTAAATCTTTACTTAATGCTTATGTACTGAACTTGAATATCAATGCAAGTAAGATAAATATACACAACACATAACACCATATATGATTACGGAGAAACCCAATGTAGGTGAAAACCTCGGTGGGAATTAGTACCCACAAATATTATGTACTAGTGTCTTATGATCCTTGTTAGAAGATCCTTAACCCTGTTAGGAGTTGTCTTTACAATACATGAAGTACAGTGACCTTGTTAAGGGTCAAACCTTGTTAGAATTCTTTTACAATAACCCTGTTAGGGGTGGTGGACTCACTGTCCAAGGACTCACTATCCAAATTGTGAAGGCTACAACCTTTTGGATATTTGATACATACTGTATCTGCAAGGTGAACTGCTACTTTGACACTGCTTGTCTAATCAGTTCATTTTGTGCGTTGATGCGTTAACCTCTTCTTAATCACTATAACAATATTGTCTTCACTCTAAAAGATTCTACTTCAATATATATATCATCAACATATGACAGATATATCTTTGCTGCTTTAGCACTCTGCTCTACTTTCTTATCTCTGGCTTTCGCAACTTTTCCCATCAGAAATGACCTTCTATAAGTACTTCCTCAAAGGACATGAACATGTCAGATTTAGGAAACCTTTTACCATGTCTCTTGATCACTTAAATAACCATGCAACCCTTCATTAATTTGGCTTAACATTAATTATAACTACTTTAATCAAACCAAATAGACATGTCTTTTCACACAGTCTGTTTCACCAAAATAGCTCTAACTAATTATCCCAGATGAATCAAGTCATTCTCTTTTAACCATAGGTTTTAGGTCACTAAAAATTACTAATATAAATGTGCAAGTCATTAGGATGAGTGCAAAATCCACGCCAAAACAATCTCTGTTGGCTCTTTCCACGATCTTTGTCCTATTCTATGATTCACTGCTTGTACCTCTTCAACTGGATATATCTTCTTCATACTTGCAGATCTGATCATGCTCTCTTATAATTAGCATGTAAACATACTCATAAGCATATCTTAAAAGGCACATATCATTTGGATAACAAATTAACACACGCTAATCAAAACTATAACAGTTTGTTCCTTGCTCTGTCCTATTTTCTGTACTTAGCTAATTCCTGATCTTCTGATAATGTGTGCTGACTCCAAAACTTCATATGAATTTGTTGCCATAATGAAAACACTAAATAGAGTCATATAATTCAGTATAGTTAACTTTCCAACAATCTCCCCCTTTGTCATTAATGGCAACAAAGGAATATGGTGAAGTTACTATCTGTACTTTTATATAAAAACTCTCTATCTTATATCTCCCTTTTATCATATACTAGACTTCATATTATTAATAATCTACTCCCCCTTGACATTAATGAAAAAGGTGCTCAAAAATAATTCTATGTACTTACTCAGCATACATATCTGAATATGCAATCTGCAACTTCTGGATCTCTTTCTCCCAAACTGAAATCAGTGAATTAACAATCTGTAGATGGGTGCATAATGCATATTGTAGCTTCTCCATCTTCTCCAAGTCTATGCTAGGACCTTGATCATATGATAGACTTCATATTCTATACATTAATTTACTCACCCTTTGATATTATCTTCTTTGCCTTCTTAATCTTATCAATCTGCCCCTGATATACACATATTGATATCGGTGGAGGGATCTTCCACAGATTTCCTTATCTTCTCTATCATAGCCTCTACCTCTTGGATCTTCTTTGTAATGATGGGCACTTAACTTTCCTAATTCATACAGTCAGCAATAATCTTTCTGCCTTTTGCTGCAAACTCTTTCAAGGATGCTTGACCAACTTTGAGTGAACTAAGATCAAGTGTAAAGTTGCTAACCAATTCACTGAGCCTCTTCTTCATATACTTCTCTTCTGCAAAATGTGATCTATTTTTCATGACTTCTTCAGATTATATACTCCCACTTACTTATTTACTCCCCATGAGTCTACGTCTATTATGGGTGTCAAGCTTTACAACAATGATGATGAATTGTCCATCACTTCAGTCTTCTCTTTTTCTGCTTCCTTTTTTGTGATATCTTAAATCAATATATCTTCTTGCTGATATAAAGACTCTCAACTTCTTGAGTACTCACAAATGTTTCTTCAAACTTTTCTAGATTAATATCCATTGCTTGCCATTGATACTTCAACATTATCAACCATGAATGTATCCTCCATGTCCTTGGCCATGGACACAGAATCCTGTGGACCTGTCATAATAGTTTTATCTGCTTCTTCATGTGAAATTTCAAATTTGTATCTTCAAAAAATTATGCTCTTATGTGAACGCTCTTATATGATCAATAATAAGTATGCGCTTCCAAGGATAACATCTGGTCGGCTCCAAAACAAAATCTCCAACGGCTATACTTATATATGTGCTTCCAAGCATAACATCAAGTCGGCTCCAAAAATAAATCTCCAATGGCTATACTGACATATGTGATTCCAAGGATAACATTAGGTTGGCTCCAAAATAAAATCTCCAATGGTTATACTGATACTCTCACATTGAACACTGCTCAACAAGATTTGGACCCATTCTGCTTCATGAAATTCACGCGCTAAAGCATACTGATAAATCACTTCCGAGATGTTTCAAAGATTTTCTTGATATCAATCTCTACTGAAGAATGTAATTTTGACGCTTTTCTACTTGACTTCAAGTTCTCCTTTGATTATCCAGCCGCTTACTTGATTGTTAAGTAATTTTTCAACTAATTTCTGAAATGACGTGTCCGTGCTTGGGCTTCATTTCAAACTCAAATGACTTTGCTTAACAAATAATGATTATCAATCTCCTTTCTTCGTTGTTGACAACAACTATAATGCATTAACAATAAAAATTCTAGGGCTTCTATGATCTCCAATCATTTATTCTGACCACAAGTGAGGACTTGGTGATTGCAACATAGATTTCTGCCATTAATACTTGCCGCGTGGACACAGAAAGTAACTGTAACTTCCGTTCTTGCTCCTAATAACAATTTAGATCATGTTCTCTTGCATCATAATGTCACCAAACAATTGTAATCCAAGGCGCATACTCAGATGGTGAGTACACCAGCCACGCAGGGGTTCAGAGCTAGAATAGCTCCCCCTAAGACCATGAGGGTCAACTAATCAGAAGTAGAAGGTGCGTCCACTGAGGATGCATCTGCTACCTTGTTATCTTCAATATCCTTCTTTACTTCAACCCAAATCTTGCTCGCATCTTCTGTAGCTTTCAAAAATTTGATTTCTCCTTCCTTGTCCCATAATGAATCTTCTAACATTTTAGGGCTTTCCTATTTCTGCACTCTAGATCTGCAAAATTTAGAGATGTGTCCAGCTTTTCCACATGAGTGACAAATGATAGGAGGTCTAATATTCTTTGGTGTATTGGTGTGAGTTACCAATCTGCACTGTCTAGCTGAATGACCATTATGATTACATATCTGAAATGTAATGTTCTGA
>MU225738.1:494096-507778 GCA_018584345.1 Thuja plicata | reverse complement strand
CCCCTTGAGGTTATCATATACCTCTCTATCTAGGTCAGATAAATCTTTTGCCACTTAAACAAGATCGTAGATCTTAGGTTAGGTCAGATCCAATGGATCATTCCATCTTTGCATTACATTTACTTCTGCAAAGTATTCTCTAATTAAATCTTGAAACTATGCATTAATTATGGTTACCCATACATTAAATGACATGGGTCAATCTTTAATTAACATTACATATCCCAATACACATAACTAAGTCAGCCAGAGATCTCAAATCTCATCATTAATACAATTACTGTAAGTCAGCCAACATCACTATTTTGACTTAGCAATTTCACTGGTGCTCAGCATCAAACAAATTTTCTCATCACAAACAACTTTTCTTGGCACACGCAACTTTGCTTGGCACAAGCAACTTTGCTCGGCATAGAACAACCAGAAAAATTGTCTTTGAAAGATAAACAACTAATTACTTTTCCAGAGTGCCAACTAATCAAGTACCCTTTTATTTTCCTTAACTCAACCATTCACTTGGTCTTCTTGTTAAATCTTCTTCATCAACAGTAGATATGGTACTCAAACAGATAACAATAGTCTCACTAGTTAAGGTTTGACAGCAATGACAAAATAACAATTTCTTGCATTGTCACTTTCCAACAAAATCTAGTAGATAACTTATTCACCCCCCCCCCCCCCCCCTCTCAGTTATCTCTTGGGACTATTCCTAACAATTGGTATCAGAGCCAAGTGCCTTAGAGAGAAAGCCTTACAACTTAAGGTAGATCATATGGCGTACTTCAGAAAAGAGAGTCCTAAGTTTGATGGAGAAAATTATCTTGACTGGAAGAAAAAAATGATAGCACACCTACAATGCATTGGTTTTGAGATCTATGAGGTTGCTACTCATGCAATTGATGTTCCTACTTTGAAAGATCTTGTAGAAGAAGACTCTACTAATAAACAAAAGGAAGTATTCACCCAAAATGCAATTGCCAAATAAGCCCTAATCAGTGCCTTATTTGACAATGAATTTTCTGAGATTAAGAAGGCAGATAAAGCATATTCAATATGGAAATACCTAGAAGACATGTTTGAAGGAGACATCCAAGCCAAGAATGTGCGTAGAAAGATATGGAAGAAAAGATACAACAATTTAGAAATGCTACCTGAAGAAAACATCAGAGTTTACAATCAAAGGATTAATGAAGCAGTTTCAGGAATCAGAAACAATGGTGGAAAAATTTCAGAGGAAGAAATAATGGACAAACTGATGAGATTATGAGAGCAAGGTAAAAATCTTGGATGAAACCATGTAATTTTCAAAATACTTCAAAAGATAAACCTCGATCAGAAAAATTTCAGCATTTGAGATATCAAGATTGAAGACATAACCTAAAATTGAAACAACTGTCAAAGCCTCAGTCCATGGTAAGAAATCCTTGAACATCTCTAGTAATATTGAGAAAGAAGAAGTTGATACAGAACTAGAAGAAATAATTTCTATGATTGCTAAGAAAGAAAGGAAAGGTAAAGGAAAATATGAAGGAAAACTACCAAATGTTTTTCATGCAACAAAGTTGGCCATTTTGCATCCAAGTGTCCTACAAGAGTCAAGAAGTTTAGATCAGATTACAAGCCCAAATATACTAAGGAATTATATCATGTTGAAGATGGTGTGAATAATGATGATTCAGGAGAGGATGAAATTGGACTCATTGCAATTAAAGATATTGAAAAAATGATTGATGAAATAGAAATTGAAGATGAAAAGAAAGCACAAGAATTGGCTTTAGTTTCACAAGCAGACATCAGAACAGACTGGATCATAGACAACGGGTGTTCACATCACATGATAGGAGACAAAGGTAGATTTGTACATCTAGATAAGTACAAAGGTGGCATGGTTAGATTTGGAGATAACACTCCCAAACCTATCATAGGTAGAGGATCTATCACCTTAGATGGAAAGAACAAGACAGATTATGTTCTGTATGTTGATGGTTTACATCATAACCTACTAAGTGTTGGACAGTTTCTTGATAAAGGATATCAGTTAGAATTCAAAAACAATAGGTGCATCATTAATAACAAAGAAGGAGAAATGATAGCATCAAGTTCAAAGACCAAAGGTAATGTTTTTCAGCTTAACTCCGAAGTAAGTTGTTTTGTTGCAAAAGTGGATGACAGTTGGTTATGGCACAAAAGACTTTGTCATATCAATTTGACAACATAGTAAAGATAAGCAATGTAAAGTAAGTAAGAGACCTTCCTAGTATTGCAAGACCTATTGATACTATGTGCAGGGAATGTGTGATGGAAAAGCATGTGAGGACCTCATTCAGAAGCAAATAGAACTCTGTAGAGAACAAATTATATCTAGTGCATACAGACTTATGTGGAACTACTCAAACAAGATCATACTATGGTGAAAGGTATTTCATTTTGTTTGTTTCTGATTTCTCCAGAATGATGTGGGTTGCGTTCTTGAAAGATAAATCTGAGGCTTTTGAGAAATTCAAAATATTCAAAGCTAAAGTTGAAAATGGGTCTAGATTAAATATTAAATGTCTGAGATCTGATAGAGGAGGAGAATTCACCTCTGACAAGTTTCTTGAGTACTGTAAAGAACATGGGATCAAAAGACAACTAAGTGCACCCAGAACCCCTCAAAAAAATGGAATTGAAGAAAGAAGAAATAGGATAATACTTGATATAGCGCACACTATCATGATTGAAGGAAAAGTTGCACATGCCTATTGGAGAGATGCAATCAATACAACAGTCTATACTATCAAAAAAATTCAACTAAGACCAGGCACAGACAAGACACCTTATGAACTTTGGTTTGGTAATGTACCTACAGTAAATACTTTAGAATCTTTGGAAGAAAGTGCTACATCAAGAGAGATGATGGTATTGGTAAGTTTGATGCTAGAAGTGATGAAGGTATTTTTCTTGGTTACCCTACTAAGAGCAAAGCTTACAGATGTTTTAATTTAAGGTTGAAGAAAATCATTGAAAGTGCACATGTGAAGATTGATGAAAAGTTCATGATTCAAGAGAGATATTATGAATATGCACCTATGATTGAAGATGAACCTAGACCTATCAATAAAGAAACAGTTATTGAAGAAATGTTTGACTGTATTGAGGTATCATGCAATAACCCTGAACCAAGTGAAGAAGAATCATATATTACAGATGACAGTGTCACAACTAAAATTTTAAAATACACATCTAGATACCATTCAAAAGAAGATATCATTGGAGATAAGAGCAGTAAAGTTTTGACAAGATCTAAAGAAAAAGGTTCAACCATTGATGAAGAGGTATGTTTACTTTCACAAATTGAACCCTTAAGTGTTGAAGATGCGTGTAATGATTCAAATTGGAAAAATGCAATGCAAGAAGAATTAGATTAGATAATCAAGAATGATACATGGGAATTGGTCCCTAGACCTGGTAATAAAAATGTGATTGTAACTAAGTGGATATTCAGAAACAAAATGAATGAAGATGGTATAGTGATAAGAAACAAAGCAAGACTGGTATATAAAGGATATGCGCAGAGAGAAGGAATTGACTACTCTGATACATTTGCCCCTGTGAGCAGATTGGAAGCTATTAAATTGTTTTTAGCTTATGCAACATTCAAGAAATTTAAAGTATATCAGATGGGTGTCAAGTCAGCATTTCTGAACGATGACTTGAAGGAAGAAGTTTACATAGAGCATCCTAAAGGATTTAAATTATCAGACATACCAGACATGGTATGCTGACTAAAGAAAGCCCTCTATGGACTTAAACAAGCCCCAAGAGCATGGTATGAGAGACTTGATGGTTACTTGACAAAGATTGGATTCAAAAAGGGAGTAGCAGATTGAAACTTATTCATAAGAGAGACACCTGAAGGACTATTACTTGTTTCTATCTTTGTTGATGACATTATTTTTGGAGGTAATGACAAGCTTAGTGCGGAATTTTCCAAAGAAATGAAGAGTGAATTTGAAATGAGCATGATTGGACCTATAAAATACTTTTTGGAATTAAATATAAAGCAGACAGACAGATGTATATTCATAAATCAGTCTAAATATGTGAAGGAAATATTGAAGACATTCAAGATGGAAGATTGCAAGCCAGTAAGCACTCCTATGATAACAGGAAGAAAGATTTCTAAAAATGATGACTCCACAACAGTTGACCAAACACTTTACAAATCCATGATTGGAAAAATCATATATCTCACTCAATCTAGACCAGATATTTCTAATGCAATTGGCATTGTTGGGAGATTTGCAGTTGAACCAAAATAGAATCACTTAATGGCAATAAAAAGAATATTCATATATTTAAAAGGAACTATAGACTATGGTTTATGGTATCCTAATTCAGAAAATGCAGAACTTCATGTGTATAAAGATGCAGATTGGGCAGGTTGTGTTGATGACAGAAAGAGTACCTTAGGAGGAGCAGTATTTCTTGGAGATGGGTTGGTTACTTGGATAAGAAAGAAGCAGAACTATATTTCTCAGTCAACAACAAAAGCTGAGTATGTAGCAGTAGCATTGAATTTTTCAACAATGGTTTGGATCAAGCAGATGATTAAAGACTTTTGAATTTAGATTAATTATCCTATTGTCATTCATTGTGACAACAATAGCACTATTAATATGTCAAAGAACTCTGTGATGCACGCAAATACAAAACACATAGAAATAAAATATCATTTTCTAAGAGAAAAATTTGCAGAGAGAGAAGTGAAGTTGGATTATGTGAGCACCAAAGATCAGTTGGAAGACATATTCATGAAACCTTTATCAAAAATTACTTTTGAGTATCTCAGGAAGAAGCTGGGAGTAATTCCCTTTCCCGAGTCTAATTAGAATTTACAGCAAGTGCATCAGTCCTTGGTGACTAATGAGTGGTTGACTACTCTACTTTTGGAGTAGTACCTATGATTATTTGTATTTGGTATCCTTTTCCATTGATGTCAAAGGGGGAGTATATAGTAAGGGGGAGCATATACTCTGGGGGAGTATACAGTCATAAAAACACAGTAAAAAGAGATACAACAGTTAAGAGGAACTTTTGATGAGGATATTGAGAAGATTATGAAAAGAAAGAAGATACTTTTGGATTGATGGTGTTTTTTATATCATATGTTTCCATCAATGTTAAAGGGGAAGATTGTTGGAGATTTGCCCATGTGCAAATAGTTGACTATATGTTTGTCATTGATGACAATATATAGTATACAGCAATGTATTGTATTCAATTTTTAGTATAGATATGTTGGATCCTTGCGCAATTGTTTTTTATGTTGAAGACATAGTTATTATACCATGTTCATACACGTAGATTCAAAAGTTCAGTTACAACTGAGTTATATTGATCTGTTTACCAGCCACAATTTCAGAGGATTATTTTTAAGAGCCGACAGTAATTTTATTGATTCTTCAGTTGCACCTATTTTTGTGATATGCGAGTTCAGATTCATGTTTAGTTATGAGTCAAAGATGATTAACCAAAGGTGCTAAACGTGTTTCATTTGAAAAGTGACGTTTGAGTGATTTTGGCGAAGCCGACTATGTGAAGCGATGCATCTATTCATTTTGACTTGCGCGGTTCTAATTATGTTGCGTGCTTAGTTTAGCCGACAAGAAAAGTATTGAAGGGATTCCTACAGCTGACATGATCATATCCTTTGAAGAAGATACATATAGCAGTTCATTTGTGATCACCAAGTGTGAATGATAGAAAAAGAGACAAAAAAAGAACAGAGCAGAATGCTAGTTGTTTTGGGACAGTAAATCTATTTCATTCATCAGTTAAAGATCTATGTAAAGAAGCAGAGAGTGCATACAATTCACTGGAACTAATCAAGACATCAAGTCTATTTAAATAGTTCAACTATCAGATATAGTGTATATCTATTTTGTAGAAGGTTGCAGCCTTCATCAATTTAGCAGTGTGCTCTTGGAAAGTGTGTCCTCACCTCTAATAGGGTTATTTGTAAAAGACTCCTAACAGGGTCTGACCCTTAACCAGGTTGTTGTACTTATTGCATTGTAAAGATCAACTCCTAGCAGGGTTGTAAGATCTTCTAACAGGGATCATTATACTCTAGTTCAGTTCTTTTTGGGTGCTAATTCCCACTGGGGTTTTTACCTATTTTGGTTTCCCCGTAACCAAAATTGTGGTGTTTTATTCTATGTTATCTTATTGTATTTATGCTTAATGTTAATATGTACTTAATTGGAGAAAAGAATTAAAACTATTAGATAACTGATTCACCCCCCCCCCTCTCAGTTATCTCTTGGGAATATTCCTAACAAACACATCTATCTATATTGGAAATCAATCTGGTAATCCAGAGAATCAATCAAAAGCAGTTTGTTCATCCTAAAGTCAGGTTTTTGATCAAATTTCTAGCAGGCATCACTTGGCTATGTGTACGCATCATTTTAGGAACCACGCATCATTTCTGACATCATACATGTGATTTAAAGCATGGTACGCATTACTTCACAGTATATGCGGCATTTCACAAACCTAGGCAGCAGTTCAAACCTCCTAGGTAGCATTAAAATCATGTTTTTGCAGCAGGGTTTGCTACGCGGTGTTTTACACATTGTTTGTCACTTTTGACCTAACTACTAGGCATGGTTTTATGACTCCTACACAGCATTTCCTAGTGTAGAGGTGGTGTTTAACTACCCTAGGTGGCATTTAAAAGTTCCTAGGTGGCATTTTTCAAAAATAAATCTAAAAAGCACCAAAAATTATCATAAATGCTATCAAAAACATGCAATAAATACACTAGGAAGGTCAAAACCACTCACTGGAGGTCCGTAATCCAATGGTCTCTGATACCGTCGACCTCTCTCAAATTGATGCTCATGAATGGGGACCACCATAGCTGTCAATGTCACTAGGACCAGAGCAAAATATCAACAGTAAAAAGTGAAAATGAATAGTAAATTCGGGGTTTTCAACCTATTTAAGCTATTTGACCTAATTTTGGAGGGATTTGTGACCCAGTAAGACCTAAATCTACATTTTCTGCAAACTGGGGCATGTTGTGACATCATCATCATCATCAATGTTTTTAGAAATGAAACCATCTTGGATCTTATTTTACATCAGTCTCATCATGTTTTACATCTGGACATCAAAATGCTTTCATTTCTGAGGGGGCATCATCATATCATCAAATCAGGGTTCTACATCATATATTACATCAAATTTGGGGCAGTAAAAACTCAAACCTTTATCAGTGGGGCATTTTACATTAGTTTCATATCAGGTTCTACATCTATCAAATTAGTTTCTCATCAGGGATTTCGCATCAGTTTTGCATCAGAATTTTGTATTAGGTTATCAATTTTCACATCAGGTTTTGCATCAATCAATCATCATCAAATCAATGATTAGGACATCAAGTTTTCTTTGAATCAATGTGCTTCTCACATCAATTCAAAGAGGGGCATTTGTAGACACCTAAAATTGACTAGGTGTTCTCTAAACAAGCAAATCTACATTTTTCATCAAATTGCTCCTAATCTCATCAAATTGCATCAAAATGGATCAAAATCAAATCAAATGGAAATTTATCAATCAAATTGGACAAAATCAAGTTAAATCAAAGGATTAATTAACCATGACATCAAATAATCAAATATAAGCGTAAAAGGATCAATCAAAATTATATAATTGATTTTAATCAATTAACTATATAGTTTTAATCAAAAATCAAATTGAACCTATTCATCCCTACATGGCTAATTTAATTAATTGATTGAATTAAATAATCCTAATATCTTTCAACATAAATTTGAGCAACCAATGGGAATTGAGAACACAAAGCACATGGATCACTCCTAAATTTGAATCTCAATCACTCATTTTAAACTTTGAATCTCAATCACTCAAATTTGTCCCTTTGTCCAAACCTTTGAGACAATCATTTAAATTATCCCCCCATTTGAAAACAATTGAAATCCTCTCACTCAACCATGGCTTAATCATGATCAAGTAACTCCACCCCCTACACTTGGGAAAATCCTATAAATAGAAGTCATTTTGAGAGCATAAGGATCCTAGAAAATTTGAATGTAAAGCATCAAACCTCTTGTCAATTTTATAGCATCTTGAGAAATATTGAGAGATTTCATAGCAAATTGAGAGAATTAAGATCATTTTATGAGAATTTGGATTACATATCATAGCAATTTTGAGAGAATTGAGCTAGATTAGGCATTTACTATCATCAATTTCTCATTCTAGGATTGGCATTGATAGAGATTAAGGTTGAGAGATCTATTAACAAAGCTTAGATAGAGATCCATGAGATGTTTATTGATTTAATTGCAATTCTTAGTTTAAATTTCCATTATTATTCCATAGAATTGTAGTTAAATAAATCAATTTCATGAAGGTGTACTTTATTCACACACAACAGCCTACAAGTAGAGAGGTGGAAGAAAATCCTACCAAAGATCACATCACGAACTAGGATGATGGAAGAAATGAGGGAGAAATTTCTACCTGGGGACTACAAGGTTCAACTCTTCAAGAAGATTCAAGGGTTGAAGAAGAAGGACATGGATGTCCAAAGGTATACAGAGGAATTCCACAAGCTTGAAATCAGGGCCTCTCATGATGAAGATGTGGAAGAGAAGGTGGGTAGATATCTTGGAGGGATGAGGTACAATATCTAAGCTGAAATGAGCATGACCACACCAAGGACTCTTGAAGATTGCTACAAGTTGGAAATGAAGGCAAAAGACAATATTAGAAGAAGGAAAGAGAGGAAAGGTAGTTCAAGAGGGAAAAAAAATAAGGGCAAAGGATTAAATCCAAGCCAAGGACAAGATGAGAAGGGTAAAGAGAAAGTCACAGATCATAAAGGAGAATAAAGAGGTGGTAGAGGACAGAGCTTTCCTAGAAAGTGCTATAAGTGTGGTGAACAAGGGCACCCATTCTATAGGTGTCCTGAAAGAGAAGCTAAGAAGAATGACAATAGGGTCCATGTTTGACTCAAGGAGAATAAGAAAGTAAACATCAAGAGGAAGAAGAAACACCCCATGATTATGCATACCCTGAAGAAGGTGAGTGTCTCTTGATGGGCAGGTCACCTATTCAACATATACCCAAGGTATCTATTTTTAGAATAAATTGTAAATATTATAGAAAAGTGTGTAAGGTTATCATAGATTCTAGTTCATGTAACAATCTAGTGTCCTATTAGATGGTAAATAAGTTAAACTTACCTAAATTTCTCATTGGAAGACCATATAGGGCCTCTTGGGTCAGTAACGATCATAATATTGTGATTAAGGAGCAAGCATATGTAGATTTTTCAATTGGGGGTTATGTTGATAGGGTTCTATGTGATATAGTTCCCATGATGTGTTTCTACATCATCTTAGGGACACCATGGAAGGCTTCAAGGTAGACAATTCATTATGGTTTGAAGAATGAGTATGTGGTGCACAAGGAGGGAAGAAAATTCACCCTTAAACCTCTTCCAATCCAAGTAGAAGAAGTTGGTAGCATCATTGTCTTTGGTGAAAAAAAATATGTTGATTTGCAGGTTCCAAAGCATGAGAAAATTGTGACTACAGAGTAGGAGTCTAAGACCACTTTATTGGTCTTGAAAGACTAGTTTGTGGATAGTCATGAGGCATTGATTGTAAGGCAGAAAATAGAGCATGAAGATGGTGTCCTTATTGGCACAATGTGGTGTTCTTTGGAGAAATCAATGAAGAAAAGTGCAGTGGTGTCATTGAAGGACACAAGGAAGGGTCTCTTTGATCATAGAATGCAGTTGCAAGGATAGTTTGTAGAAGTACAAGATCAATGTTTGTAGCAGTCCATTCTGGAGCATGATGACAGATTTGATCTTGGTCCCATTTCTTCTTTTGTTTCTCACTCTTTTCATGTAGGTATGAAGGGTAGGAGGATAGATTTGGTTGTTGTTCAGAAGACTCACAAAGAGCAGAAGAGAGGAAGACCACATTCAAGGAGGATGGGTGGAAAGAAAACCAAATCCCTTAGTTCTTGGGACAAGAACTTTTTCCAAGGTGGGGTGTATGGTGCAGGGGCACCCATGAAGACACATACTGACACCATGGATTCTAATAAATTTAAACCATCCCTAAATGTGAATTGGGATGTTTTGAGGCCTTTAATGGCAATTTGTAATAAAGAATATAGTAAATTATTAATAAGTCCTAGAAGTCCCGATAAAGGACTTAGGACCAAAAATGATGTAAGGGTGGCTAATAGTGCCAAAGGGGATCTAGATTGATTTTAATGTGTCAAATAGGTCTTAGGAATAAATTAGAATAAAGGGTGATAAGTTAGAATGAGTAAAAATCAATAAAAATATAGTTAGAAATTCAGAAATTTGAATACTAATGGTTATATGCAAATTGGAGGGGAAATGAGTTTAGGGACTTAAAACAAGTTGTAATCACTTCCAACCAATTGTGGTCAGTTTAGGAGGTTGAAATTTTTTTTATAAACTCCCTTGAATGATTTGGAGAGGTACAGACTAGTCAAGAGTTTTGTTTGGACTGCTACAGGAAATGCAATAAAACTCATAGTTTCTTGTAAATTTTTTATTTTCCATTGGAATTTATTTGATACTGAAGTAATATTATGTGTTTAGGAATGTTTTGAGAGTCTATTTGACTCATTTCTAAGTCTTTTGCATTGATATATTACTGGTTTTGTTACAACGGTGTTGTAGGTACGCATCTTTACATTGTTTCCTTAAGGAAAATGTCATGATCCTCCCCTTTTTGTGTTAATTGTTGCTTGGGGATGGATATATGACTTGTATAATGTATATTTATGCCTAAAAAATTAGGAATGAAGTTTATAATGTTTTTGATCACCATAGTTTGCTAATTTGGTGTGCCTAAGGGCATGATTTTGTGAAGAAAAGGGCACAAATTGGTGCCATAAGTTTAGAAACGACATATCTACCCAAAGGATGACATGATTTTGGGTGAAAAAATAGAATTAAATGGTAAATTAATGGTTAATCCAGAAGGGTAAGTTCTGGAAGTGATTTTTGGGTAGTTTTCTAGAAGGCCCTAGTTTTTGGAGCCATTTCGTGAGGGATTTGGAGTTTGACCATTTGGGAAGATTATGGGTGAACAAAAATACCATAATCCTTTTATTTGAGACATAAGTAGGGACTTCTAAAAATTATAGTGTTTGGGGATAAGTAATTTTGGTAGTTTCTTTGTAAAGTGGTCCAATTAGGCCTAGTGGAAATACTAGAGTCAACAGTTTTATGTATAGTTGGTCCAAAAGAGTCATATTCTATTTTCACATATGTTGTGTAACTTCCAAATGGGTATCTGAATCCAAAATTTAATTTTCAAGTGTTTTGGAAAGTCTGGTCCAAAATTCCAAAAATTAGGAAAAATAGGGCTACTAGAAAGGGTTACTTGTGTTTGTGGCTTGTTTGGAGAAATCTGATCAAAGGGTGAAAAGGGAACTTAGAACCTATCTATAAAAGTTTTTATAGTATTTTTAAGGCCTTTATTAGGCTTAGTTTGAGTCTTGAACCCTTTGAAGTCAAATAAGCCCATGTGAGTAAGTGGAATCCCTTGGGTACATTGTGAAACCTTGGGGTTGTCATACAAAGGTGTAGAGTCTTGTTGTCCAAGGGTTGGAAGTCTTCAAGCCTCTGCATCAAACCCTTTAAATATCATCATCCATATGACCAAATCTAGTATCCAACCTATAAAATTCTTTGTTGTACTCTTTCACATTAAGATCTATTTGCTTTAAATTTTGCAACTTCCTAAACAAACTTACTTCGTAATCAGTAGGTTAGAACTTAGCCTTCAATTTGTTCACCATCCGATCCCATGATTTGAAATTTTTCTTTTCCTCTTCTTTGTCTATCATTCTGCAAATGTTCCCACCATAAAGATGCATGTCCTCTCAACTTTGTGCAATCATATTCCACCTTCTTATCTTCATCGGTACCTTCATAATCAAAGTACTTCTCCATCTCTGTGGTACAATCAAGTAGTTCATCTGAATTCAAATTTCCATGATAATCAGGTGGATTGAGATGCGATATTGCATTAACTCTAATTAGGTATTTTATAAACCTATCATCTCCTTGTTCAATTTCAAGTTCGGGTTTCTCTTTGCCTCCTTCAGTTACTTCTTCATTTGTTTCTTCCACTTCATCACTTACATCTATAATATGTTGACCTCTTCTCTTGGTCATTTTAAAAAATTCTAATCTAGCTGCAATCTATCTCAACATATCCAATACAACTAGATATGTATCTCTCCTTCCACCTCTAGCATTTCCTCTTCAATCCATCTTCATGCAAGTCTTCTCCAATTGCAGATCAAATCCTCACTCTACCACCCCACAACAAATCAACTCAAGGCTTTTTAAGCTCAAGAACCACGATCTATCACAACAAAATGATAAACTCACTCTGATACCACTTGGTGCATCCAAGCATAAAGGGAACTCAAAGAGATTAGTAAATCCTTGCATCAAGAATCACACAGTGGAAACAACAAATCAAACAATAACAAGATACTAAGAGCAAGTAAGATTAGTAGTTCACATTATTCCAGATTCAATAAATTACATCAAATAGACCAGCAACATGCAGGCTTACATTCCAAGCATACAAGCCTGATTATAGATTGAATTCTGAGAATATGTACAATGCTAATCTTCAGGAGGTTATATATGTAAGAACTATCTGAGAAATACTCAACTAGAGATCCAATACATCAATATATAGACATTCGCATCACAAACAAGTCAGCTCAGATCAATCACATTCTCCAAGGTAGGAAAATGTAATATCAAATATAAGTCGGGACCCAAATCATAAATATCTCCCTCAAATCGATGAAACATGACATTTGGTCGATAACATGTGTCATCCACAACCCCATGAACATAGAATGAGACGCTAAGAAGGTTCACATTCCAAGGAAAAAGTTCATGAGATCCAAAAACTCCATCTGGCCATGAAACACGAAGAACACATAGGTATGATCCAAAACCCAAGAAATATCCATCTAGAAGAAACAGATTGAGGTGTAAACCCAGACGATGATCCAACACAACGTGAAGAACATGCCACAAGGTATGCAACTGAAGGATATAAAAATTGAAGGAACGCCACCAAAAATACAAAGACTGGAAAAATAGGAACAACTGAAAACAAAATATTTTTGGTTGATGCAAGATTGCCAAAGAACCCAAGATGCACCTGCATCAGGTGTGGTGTGTATGTGAATAGAGATAGAAAATAATTTAATGGGCAGACAAAATGAAGTGATTGTGATTTTATTTCCTAAACATTTAGACCAATCTGTTAATTGTTAGAATACTTCAGGGATAACTGAGAGGGGGGGGTGAATCAGTTATCAACAACTTTATCTTTATCTTATGCTTATTAATCCAGATTGATACAAAGTAAATGCACATTCAGATAACACTTTACACAACACATCAATTTGGTTACAGGGAAACCAAATGGTAAAAACCCCGGTGGGAATCAGTACCCACAAAGAACTATACTGTTTATAGTGATCCCTGTTAAAAGATCTTCCAACCCTGTTAGGAGTTGTTCATTACAATGCAGTAGTATAGTGACCTGGTTAAGGGTCAGACCCTGTTAGGAGTC
>MU225738.1:453687-493996 GCA_018584345.1 Thuja plicata | reverse complement strand
TTTATCTTATACTTATTAATCCAGATTGATACAAAGTAAATGCACATTCAGATAACACTTTACACAACACATCAATTTGGTTACGGGGAAACCAAATGGTAAAAACCCCGGTGGGAATTAGTACCCAAAAAGAACTATATTGTTTATAGTGATCCCAGTTAAAAGATCTTCCAACCCTGTTAGGAGTTGTTCATTACAATGCAGTAGTATAGTGACCTGGTTAAGGTTCGGACCCTGTTAGGAGTCTTTTACAATAACCCTGTTAGAGGTGGTGGACTCACTATCCAAGGACTCACTATCCAAGTGGTGAAGGCTACAACATCCTGATTATTTGATACACATTATATCAACAAGGTGAACTACTGTTTGTGACACTGCTTGTCTGATCAGTTCCTTTTATGCGCCGATGCTTTAACCTCTTGTAAAGCACTGCAACAATCTTATCTGTATTTTGAAAGCTTCAACTTCAATATCTATATTATCAACATATGATAAATATAGCTCTGTTGTTTTAACACTCTGCTCTGCTTTTCTTATCTCTGGCTTTCGCAACTCTTCTTATCACAAATGACCTTCTATAAGTACATACACCAAGTATGATATCATGGGACCTGTAGGACAACTCTTCTTAACATCCTTGTCGACTCTACTAAGTGCGGAAGCATAATTACAACCGCACAAGTATAAACTGAATAGACGAGTCGCTTCACTAAGTTGGCTTCACCAAATTAATCATAACTTTACAATATTCTTGAAATACGTTTGGCGCCTTTAGATTAATATCAACAACTCATAACTCATCATGAATATACACACGCATATCTTGAAGATAGGCGCAACTCAATAAACACGTTACATACGTCAGCCTTAAACCGTTATTCCTCTAGAACTGTAACTGTCAATAACAGAATTACATATCTTTACTGAAACATCATATCTAGGTTTGCGTGTATGAACATAGCATAATAAACATGTCAACAACATGTATCTATCCACGCAAGTCTTCATGTCATCATATGGATAATTACATACAGAAGTGTTGCTGTGTATTTTATGTTGTCATCAATGACAAACATACAATCAATCAAATGTTCAGAATCAAATCTCCAACATTAATAGATTTGTGTTGGGTTTGTTCTTAATTTGAGAACTTCTTTTAGTTGCAAATCTACTCTACCCGGAAAGGAACAATGTGATTTCAAAGGTAATCTATCAAGTAATCATTTAGTCATCAATAACTAATAGTGTATCAATGTACCACCTAATACAAAAGCCTCTAGATTAATCAGTATTTTTGGTCAAGCATTACTTGAGCTATACCTCAATAATCATTTGCTTCTTCATGACTTTGATATGGATGAATAAATGCAATGTAAATTTAAACACATCACAACAAAAATAAATATCAAAACATCAAAATAGGCATGTATTGAAATGACAAAATCAAAAAAATAATGGCATAACAATTACAAACTCATATACAAATTAGGAAAGCACATACACCATCCTATGAACAATTCAATGTCTACTTGATCTTACTTCCAAAATATCTACATAAGGATCTTATAAACAAACAAAAATATGTCAAAAATTGCTTAATTAGAAAATTTTAAAATAAAGAATAAAAATAAATCTGCTTGATAAAAATAAAACAAATTCACTAAGATAAAGTAAAAAATAACATAATCAGTGAGGGTGACAATAAAATATATCAGTGAGGATGACAATGTGTGGTAGAAAAGACACCCATCAAGGTCTAAACCTCTGGAGGCTGGGTGACTATGATGACTTGGATCCCTTTACACATGACTACTTAGTTGAAGACGAGTTTCTAGTTAGATGTATTCTTGCATTGAGAATAAATTGAAAACAAATATACTAGATAAAATTAAAACAAATTCACTAGAATTTTTTTAAAAATAGCACAATTGGTGAGGACTATAGCATGTGATAGAAAAGTCATCCACCAAGTTTCAAACCCATAGCACATTCAAGCTAGGTTTGACATTTGAGTGACTTTGACAGAGTAGATCCATCTTCACATATTGCTTAACTGAAAGCAACTTTCTAGTTTAGATATAGGGGAAGAGCACCAAATACTGCCCATGTTCCAATTACCGTTCATTGGATTTCGTTAATTAAAAGCCCACTAAAAAATCATCTAGTGAGCCAAAAACCACTCATATTTTGGAAAAAAAAAGTTAGTAATTAGATCAATTATGCAAATTTATTGGTACCAATAGCGCATGATTATTGGGGCATTTGTGCATAAGTATTGGATCATTTGTGCAGTATTTTTGGTTGTCAAAGCAAACGAGTTATGGGGCAATAGGGGATATGTTTCAGACAACACTTTGAAATAACCATTTTTTGACCCTTTTGTGCATAATGGAATTGACAATGTTCATCTTTACCACCCAAATGCCAAAACAATAGCTATAAGCAGTTAAGTCACATACTAACCGTTAAAATTCGATGCATCATTTAGGAGCTCAAGGTGCGCAAAGTTAGCTATAATGGTGAGTTTCTAGTTTAGATGTGTTCTAACATTAAAAACAAATCTACTAGATAGAATTTTTAATTTTTTTTAAATTCTAGAAAAATAATAATAATAGCACAATTGGTAAGGACGATTGCATGTGATAGAAAAGTCATCCACCAAGTTTCAACCCCCTAACACATTCATGCCAAGTTCGCCCTCTAAGTGACTTTGACGGACTATATCCCTCTTCACATAGAGGTATGTTTACATCTAGAGATGTATGTTGACATCTATATGCTTTTCTTTAGCTCTCTTGTATCCTGATCACGTAGTGTGATTCGAGCGTTGATTACACAATCAAATCTAGAAACTTGTACAACATAATAAATCCAATTTTTTTAATTCTAAAACAGAGTAAAAAAATTATTAAGACAAACACTAGCCACTACATGACACTCATTTTAAGAAATTTTCTTAATTCTTTATTCTTAAAAAAACCATTTGTTTATCCTAGATATTTTGGAAGGCAAATAGCTCCAAATGATGGTAAAGAAAAAGAGTTTTCTAGTAAACTAACCAAGAATGACTTGTAATGAACAATTGAAAAAAACCCCACTCATGATGATTTGAAAAGTTTTATTTAGAATATTGTAGAATCCATCAGTGGACAAAAAAGAGGCATGTGAACTCTGAAATCTGCATCAACCACTAACAACTTGCCACCCAAATTGCAATTGAACGTACCAAAATTAGTGCTGACAAAACTGGAAAGCGACCCCTAGAAATCCCCAAATTCCTTCCTTCCTTCCTTACAAACTACGTTGCTGCCATTACCAGAGAAGAAAAAGCACTGAAAAGACAGCAGCCATTAACTCAAACTCCACCAGATTTCACTGACAACTTTTTACATACAATTGCATTTGCAAAGCCCAGCCGCAAATAATTGACGAAACGCACGGGAAAGCCGTGAGTGGTGTTTTTTTTGTTTCAGCCTGCAGAGTACGTCGGTCGGGTGACCGGCTGGCGTTACGTTGGCCGGTTGACCGCGACGTGAGAGGGGCCCCAGGTGACCGGCTGGTACGGGTTGTGCCACCCTGACAGAACTGGCGTGGTCGGCGATGGGACGTGAGCAAAACGCACAGTATTCAATGCGTATGAATGATTTTATTTTACGTTATGTTGTGTGTTGTACTCTCTTCCTCCCCAATCCCATGCGTCTGCATTTCGTCACGCTTTCTGCCCTTTCTTCCTCCGTCGCTTTTAACGCCCGCCGCCGTCGGATTTCGTATCGCCATTCTTCTCGGGATGCGTGTTTTTGACGGGAAATTGAGCGTCAAAAATGGCGGGCGCGCGGAAAGAGGTGAGGGGTACGGTTGGCGGGGTTTTCTCTGTATTTTTTATTCCGCGTACGCAATATTCATGCGAGCTATTTCCGTCTGGGTGGGCCCCATGACAGGGTTTCATTTTGACGGCTACAATTGGCCGTCATGGTCCTCTTCTTTATTTATTACTCAGTTTATTTTATTCTGTTTATATTTTTGGGTGTGTGTGTTCACGTCATTCTATTTTGGGGTGCGGAAATACAGTGGCGCCCAATATGGATATTTTCTAGGTATTTGACGAGATCCGAAGAGTTACCCGATGGAGGACAACATCTAACAGAGAGTTACTTGCGGTAAATGTGTAACGGCCATCAAAGAAATCTTTGGGTAGGTCAATGTGTATTAAGCAAGTAAATATCTCATTGGAGGGGAAAAAGTCTTACGGTAAACTTCAACGGCTCAAACACCACATATTGGGCTTTCACTTAATTGTGGCACTGTTTTTTTTTTAAATAAATATGGGCTAAAACATCACATCTTGGGCTTTAACTTAATTGTGATGGATTCATTTTGTATTTGTGAGACTTTAATTTTTCGATGATGTTTGTAGAGGCATGAGACTTAGTCAAATTTGCGTGAGGCATAATGTCAGCCTCTTCCTTTATGATGTCAAAGCTTTGCATTCAACAAGACTTGATTCGTGGTGGGTTCATTCAAAGCCATTCAACTTCACAAGCAGACTAAGGGCTCATTAACAAGACTTTAATTTTTTTCACTTAATTGTGATGGTTTTCCATTTTTTATTTTTTAAATTTGGGCTAAAACATCAAATGTTGGGCTATAAGTTAATTGTGGTAGTTTTCCATATTTTTTAGATTTTATTTTGGTAATGGAGGTTCGTAGAGGCACGAGGCGTGCGAGTCCACCAAGTTTGGCTTAGGCACAATCTCAGCCTCATCCTTTATGATGTCAAGTGGGTTCATTCAAAGTCATTCAACTTCACCAACAGAGTAATGGCTCATTAACAAGACTTTAATTTTATAAGTGCAGTGACATAATTAATGGTCTACATGTATTTAGAGAGTGTTTATGATCTTTAGGGATAGTTTATCTGTTGTAATTTTGGGCACTTCAAGTTATGGGTTCAACTCTTGATTTGTTCATAGTGTGGACGAGGGTTCATTGTAGATTGCTCAAGAGGTTATAAAGGGCAGTTTTACATAATTTAGAGGTTTTTAAGATTTAATGTGTTAGTGGGGTTAGTTCACTTGGCTTTGGTTGTCATTTTGGGTAGTTCAAGTCATGTTTTCACCTCCTGGTCTATTTTTAATGTGGATGAGGATTTGTTGTATATTGCTCAAGAGGTTATAAGAGGTAGTTTTACATAGTTTAGAGAGTGTTTTTAGATTTTTGATGTGTCTATTTTTAAAATCTTTGGGGTAAGTTTACTCGATTTCAGTTATCATTTTAGGTAGTTCAAGTCGTGGGTTCAACTCCTTATTTGTTGACAATATGGATGAGGGTTCATTGTGCATTGGTCAAGAGGTTATAAGGGGTAGTTTTACATATTTTAGAGAGTGTTTTTAGATTTAATGTGTGGAATTTTATAATCTTTAGGCTTAGTTTACTTGGTTTCAATTGTCACTTCATTTAGTACAAGTTGCATGGTGTGGATGAGGGTTCGTAATACATTGCTTGAGAGGTTATAAGGGGGTCTCATCCTATAAAGAGACAAGCTTAGTATCACTTGGCTAAATTCTCAATGGTTTAAAAAAATGTCTATATTTTACGCCACACATAAATCATAGACATTAAAAAGGTTAATTATAAAAAAAAAAGTTTAAAAATAAGAAACCTAATACTTTTAATTATATATAAAATGTAGGTCCCAAATCTTGTTTTAGGTAGATCAAGTTGTGGGTTTACTCTTCATTTACTCATAGTGTGGATAAGGGTTCATTGTACATTGTTCAAGAGGTTATAAACTCCAAGTCATTGGACTAAAACTCTTTATTCTTTTTTGTTTAAAAAAAATAAAATATATCTATTTTTTTTTACATCAAATGTGGGTCATATATGTATATGTAAAAATTAATTAATAAAAAATTATGTTTAAAAATAAGAAGTCTAATACTTTTAATTATACTAATAAACATTAAGAAAAATGACAATTATTTTGTTATTAGATCAAAATGGAGAATGAAAAAGTCATAAGGGAAGTCCAATGACTGAAACACTACATATTGGGCTTTAACTTTAAATTACAATTAAAAAAATTAAGGTTATTGAGGTTCTCTACATTTTAATAATTTTTCAAGATTGAATTTGTATTTTTAATGTAGAGAGTTATTTTATAATTAGAGTAAGGGGGGAGAGTGTTAACATAAACTAGTATTTTTTTATCTTAAATTTGATATGCCAAATTTGATAGACCAATGCATTTAGAGTAACTAAATATCATATATAAGATAATAAAAAAATATCATACAAAAAGTTTCATTATTTAAAGTATACAACAAAATAGTGGTTAAAGAAATACCTATACTAGTTAAGCACTCAAACAACTAATTTTTTTATAACATTTAAGATTAGATAAAAGAAAGCAATAAGCAAACAAGAGGATGCAAACCATAAGCACCCAAAGAGCCTTCTTGAAGTGTAGATTTGTCCAAGTTGAGGGATGTGTGTTCAAAGGTGTTGCTCAAGCTTTAAGGATGAGGAGAGATTTTGACATTATGATGGTATGGATGATGATTTTGCTCTTCAAATGAGTATTATGATTTTGTTCTAGATGGTGGATGGATTTTTGAAGGGTAGAGGGTTCAATTTATAGGTCAAGGTAAGGTCAAATGGAGGGCTAGGATTGAAATCTTAGGAAGGGTTGAGATACATTTAAGGGGAAGCACATGGATTGTGCTTTCTCAAACTCATAGGCTTGTGACAAGTGTTGCAAGGGGTGATCTTGAGAGGGGATTAGGGTTTGGGAGGACATGTCATAAAGGCACATCTTGTCTCATACCCCAAAGGCCAAACTTGGAGGAATGTGACCATTTTGGGAAGTGGAAATGAGAGACAAATGTGTAAGAGGGTGCAAGAGCATTTAAGGTTGACAAGTGGGAAGGAGGTTGGGATTGGAGAGGATGTGACATGGGGTTGACTTAGGTTTGGCTTAGGATTTCTTAATCCATGGATTATGATTGTGCGAATGTTTACAGGTCTTCATTGCATACCTCAAGATATTTTCTTTTGTACAAAAGTGTAATCACCTGAAAATGGTCTAATGAACTCAGAAGCCCTAATCTGAAATCAAGTCCCCGAGGGGATAACCAAGACTATCAACTCAAATTTAATCACAATTATATAATTAAACTAGATCAGTTTAAATATATAATTCATCAAAAATCCTAATCTTAGATCACTCACCAAGAGGCATTAGTTCTTTAATTAACCTTGGTCAATTAAATCAAATCAAAATTTAAAATACATCGCTAAGAAAATTAAGTAAAAAGAATTAATTAATTCAAAAAATTAATATTCCTTCAACTTGCCGCAAAATTCAAACCTCTAACAAATAAGAGGTAATCACATGGATAAACCAAGCTTCCATCTTAGCCATCCCTCATGGATGCATCTCAACCGTTAAATTCAAATTTGAATTTGAAGCCTTTTCCCTCCAAGGAAAAATCTATATAATGCAACCTTCCTATCTCATTTCATGTAGGCGCATAGATAATTTTAGCATAGAACTAATGACAATTTCATTCTAACAATAATCTAGTTCATTTCATCAATCTAATCTAGTTCAATTTCATGCATTTGATCAAAATAGAGCATAATTGAACATGTTTTGATGCATTTTAGGAATTCTTGATTGAATCTTCCATTTCATGATTATCTATTCAATGATCTAATATGCTAATTCTGAGAGCAATAACAATTAGATTACAATCTTCATGACTAGGAAGCAATAATTTGATTTCATTTGGTTTTCTATATTTTTAATGAATTTGATCTTACTAACCAATTGATATAATGAGTTATTGAAGGTACAACATTTATTGTAGGTACAACATTTACACATCACATCTTGGCACCCACTGTAGGGCAGATTGTCACATTTGCATGAAATTCGCTCTTTGTTTTGGAAATACAACAAAAAAATAGCTAGTATATCATCTTCAGTCATCCTTTCAGCGTCTCGGGCAGCCTTTTAGCATTTCTGGTATATCTTTAGTCATTTCTGGGAATTCTTTAATTATCTATCATTGTCCTTTTATCGCCTATGGACGGTATGATTTTTTCCTTTAGTCATTTTCGGTAAGGTTTTAGTCATTTCTGGTGCCTTTAGTCACTTACGAAAAATCTTTAATCGTCTGCGGTGTATTTCATCATTTTTTGGTAATTCTTTAGTCATTTCCTGTAAACGTCATTTTGGGTTTCTGTTTCGTCGTCTAAAAACCTGAGAGAAAAAATATAGTTAAATTTCATTGGCGAATATGCTTACTAATCAGCCAACTTAGATGTTTTTGTGATTGTGATCATTTTTAAAACAACCTAACATGTCTTGCAGGACGTTTGCCAAAGTTTCCATAGAGAAAGAAATGGAGAAAAATACTCAAAACTACTAATGAAGTGCTTGCAGGTTGCCATTTGCAAAGGTCAAACAAATTTGCTTTAGAACTTAACACGATTTCTTTCATTTCATAATTCGAATAGAGGACTATGCTCTTTTCCTTTGGGAAAATAAAAAACTCAAACCTCAAATTAGGTTTTGTGAATAAATTGGAGTAACTGAACAAATCTATTTCAAAGAAATTGTTTGATTAGTATTCTTTTCTAGTCACTCTAAAGTCGGATTTAAAGTTGATTATTGATTCACTAGAGGATTATGCTCTTTTCCCTTTGGGAAAATCAGAAACTCAAACGTGAAATTAAGAGTTGATTCTTAATTTGAGGGAATGAACAACTTTTTGGTGTGCTTGATAGGAGAAAATGACATTGATTAGGAGAGTATGCTCTTTTCCCTTTGGGAAAATCATAAATCTAGACCTCTCTCATCACCAATCCTCTTTTACAGCTTTAATCCTTTAGTTGGGCCTGCTGGTGAGGAAAAACTCTCCCAAGACGATATAGAAACTGATAAATATAGCTTCGACTTCCAAGACCAATCTACATGCAAAATACCTGTTACAAAGAATGAAGCAAAAGACAGAAAAAGCAGAAACCCTTCTGTGCTCAAAAGGTGAGAGCTCAAAATCTATTTAGAGAGTATGCAAAAGACAATTACAAGCATTCAACCTTAAAGGTGAATGAAACCCTAAAAAAGGGAAAAGGCTAACCTAAGAGAAAGCTTAAGTGAAAAATAGAGTACGACTAACTTAATAATTAATATCAACATGATATAATTAATAAGTGAGGAAAACTATGTACTCTAACACCCCCCCTTAAGTGAAGCTTAGGAGGTAAGCTAACCTAGCACAGCTATGAAAGCAGGAAAATGGGTCCCGGCAACAAGGCCTGATCAGGTACCCAAAACAAGGAAATCTCTGTAAACCGGAGACAAAGGAGAAAACCCAGTGGGAAAAAATCCTCTCCAAAAAGAGATATAAAAGCATGCAAAAGACAAAGGATGACTTCAAGAGACTCTCTCAAAGCCATGAGTACAATGCGTGCTGCCAACCCCCTGTGAGAGAGGGTCGAGGCTCCAAAGCCCCCCCAGAATGAAAGAACCCCTGGATCAATGAATAAACCACCATAACGCCAATACAAAGGAGTGAAAGGAAGTAAGCACTGAAGAGGTAACATAAAAAATGAGGTGTCACTAGAAGGCCGAGCTGATGCTTAAATGAGAAGACACGAGGATCCTGAAATGGAATCCCCAATGCAAGTGGTATGACAGGTGCATTGACACTATCATGAGAGAGGAGATGAGTGTCCTCTGTAGAATCCTCAACAACTGCACTTGGTGGCTCGATGAATGGAGCTGGAGGGTCTGGAAGTGCTGAGAAAGAGTCTTGTTGAAGAGAAGAAACCTCAACAAGATGTGGTGTGGCAGTCACAGCAGTGGTCTCAGGAACAACACAGAGGTTCAAGTGACCTAACTGCACCACATGATTCTCTCACGGAAGAGGAGAGCTAAGCTCTGATAATAGAGATGGTGGACCAAAATGTGTGAAGGTGTAGAGATGGGTGGAATGATCAACTATCCCTGTAGCAACAATGCCACCTGTCACACTATCCCGAATGAAGACTGAATCTAGTGTGAACTCAACTGTCTTCCTTAATCCACTGTGTGTAATCTGGTAAATCAAGAGAAGGTTTGCAGTCAGAGATGGAACATACAATACATCATTGAATGTGCCATCCTGAATGCATATAGAACCTTTCCCACAGATTGGCATAACAGTGTTATTCCCCATGAGAATGTGGGGAATGGGAGAAGCCTCAATAGAAGAGAAGATCTCCGGAGAAGATGCCATATGGTGAGAAGCACCAGGATCCAGTATCCAAGGGACCTGGGAAGGGAATGCAATAGAAGCCCGTAATACATGACCCTATCCAAAATCCTGTCTAGATGTCAAAGATGAGGTAGAAGAATGAAAAGCAGACCCCTGTGAGGTGGAAGAGGATGGAGAGGAAATAGTGCTCTTCTGAAGGAGAGCTTGCAAATCTGCAATCTGTTTCTCATAGCCATCAAATCTCTTCTAAAAAAACTGTGACTCATCATAGGGCCCCTTCTGACAATAGGAACAAGTAGGGTTCTGAGTCTTTTGTTTCTCCTTAGAAGAAGATGGTGGGCCAGTAGAGTGCTGAGAAGAGGAATCAGATATCTGCTTCAGCTTTGGCTTCTGTGTATCCTGAGATGACTTGGCAAGCAATGCCTGTGACTGTGAACTTGTAAGAGAATCCATCTGACTGAGCTTGGACTGCTCATGAGTTAACCTATCACAGAAGGTCTCAAAAGAGGGCATAACATGACATGCACCCAGTGCATCCATAGTGGAGTAGAAGGTAGAAGTGAAAATCTGATAAGGACCACGAAGCTTTGAGAACGTCAGGAAGATACGCTCATCATCTGACTTTGTCTTTCCGACAACCTATAAAATAGATCGAAGAGACTTGAACTTCATCAAGAAGTCCTCAATGCTGGTGAATGATTTAGGTACCAAGGAGGTGAACTCTGCATCTATCTGGAGGACCCTAAACTAATTCATTGTGCCAAACAAGGTGGAAAACTTGTCCCACATATCCCTGGGTGTGGTCAGACCATCCAGGTGGAACAACAACCCATCTGAAATGTTTAGGGCAATGAGACCCATTGCCTCATCCATCCTATTCCTGTGTATAAGAGCCTCATAAGGCCTTAGTAGAACAGGCTGAGCCACATCTAGGTAGGACCATAAACCTTGTGACATGAGGATTCTGGTCATTTGTGGCTTCCATGTGTGGTAGTTATGTGGAGTCAAAACAACAATAGATGTGTCTGACATTGAGAGAATAAGATGGAAGAAGAAGGGTCTCTCTAAACTGAAAATGTAGAAAGAAATATGCACCCCCCCACACACTATCAAACTAACTCCTGTACACCACAAAATGAAGCAAAAAATATAAAGAACCAGAGAAAAACTTGAGTTTCCGAAGTAGAACAGGAGCATAAAAGAAGGTGCATCTTTGACTACAAAATCTAGCAAGAAAATGGAAAAATTAGAAAATGAGACCTAGATGAGAGTGATCAGCTCGAAAAGAGCTTTTTGACGATATATAGAAGTTAAAAATCTGAGTCCGTATGAGCCCTGTAGAGCCAAAAAGGCACAGGTACCCCCAAAAGATAGGGTCACTGGAAAAACACAGTCCCGAGAATAATTTTGACGGTCGTATGGCCGTTACGGGATGTCTGGCTGAGTGGAGGTGGCTGGTTGGCGGCGGCGCTAGCGGAGGTGGCGGCCGGGCTGGGCGGCGGTGGCGGCCGAGCGGGGTAGCGGTGGCGGTGGGGGCCGATGGCGGCGCGGTGGCAGGAGGGTTGCGCGCGAGCTGAGCACCGGTGGCGCGCATGGAATAACGCTGGAGGCATTAATTTTAAATGTTTTTTTTATTTTTTGTGAAAAAAATTGATTTTTTTAATTTGCGTGCCCGTATGACCCTAGTAGGGCAAAAAATTTCTTCTAGATGCTCTAGAGGCCAAATAGGTCATGTTTTATATGGAGTCTAGGGTTTTTGGGCCTTCCAGACGCAACCATGAGGTCAGTTTTTGCCCAAAGTGCACCAAAAAATGAGACTCCCCAGATCCAATAAAAACAATAGAAAAATATAGAAAAAAAATGCTTGATCCACAACTTCAAAGGAACTCGAACAAGTAGCAGCAGAATGACTCTGATACCATGTAGAAACTGATAAATACAGCTTCAACTTCCAAGACCAATCTACATGCAAAATACTTGTTATAAAGAATGAAGCAAAAGATAGAAAAAGCATAAACCCTTCTGTGCTCAAAATGTGAGAGCTCAAAATATATTCAGAGAGTATGCAAAAGACAATTACAAGCATTTAACCTTAAAGGTGAATGAAACCCTAAAAAAGGGAAAATGCTAACCTAAGAGAAAGCTTAAGTGAAAAATAGAGTACGACTAACTTAATAATTAATATCAACATGATATAATTAAAAAGTGAGGAAAACTATGTACTCTAACAGACGACCCACATGAGAATGAGGTATGAGCCACACCACTCCAACTCACGTTAATCAAATTTACTCTTTGGTGCCAAAGCCTCAGGAGTCGATTTCCATTTGAGCTTATACACAACTCACGTCTAGCATAAAGTGTGGCCTAACAGTTTGAATCATGTTTACATGACCACTTGTGTCAAGACGCTCTATAAGGCTATATGCCTGAATCGTTCTTGCGCAAACATAGAGGATACAATTGAATGGAGACCCTTAATAAACACCCTATGCTTAGAAACTACCCAGATCACCCCTGAAAGGTGATAATTCTTGTGCAAGGCAAATATTAATTTCCCCAAGATACTCATCATTGCAATCCCTCATTTGCATTTGGAGTTGGATAATACGACATCATGACTAGAGCCATTACATGCTTGGTGATGGTCATATTCTGATTAGCATTTGAGTGTGTACCTGAGTCTATGAGAAAGGATTTTCATGTTATTCCAATTTTGTAGGAAAAAGGTGTGTTTGTACCCCTAATAATCACAAAAATTTTAAAAACAAACAATTCCTATCAAAACATGACAAAATCATTCTTCTTTGCGTGTGTGTCACTAATTGAACATTACAAAACACCTACAAGCACTTCAAAAATGAGTGAGATCTTACAATCGGTGGTTAGTCCTTTGCATACAAGATCCTACAAAATACACTTTGCACAAAAATGTGGGTCATAAAACATTGTCTTTGGTCCTTATATTCTTGTTGGTCAAAACAAAGGTCATTTCTATGCTATTCGTATCAAAATCAATTAAATCTTGAAATTTCTAAACATCTATTTCTAGTCCAAACATCACAAATGCTCAATATCAAACCTTGTTTCTTAGGAGATCAAACTAATTACTCTTTTTTTCAATCACTTAACGCTACCCTTAATTGGTCATATCAACCATCTTCTTGTTTAGGAATCCCTATCAAGGTCAATCTAACCTTCATCAAGATCCCAAACATTATCAAATCTACATCACCAATTTTTTATCAAACTTTGACCAATTGTGAAGCTAGTATATCAAACATTGAAACTATAGGGGATAGGTTGCTCATCTTTGAAAATTAGGAATCCTCTAATCTTACATGGTGTGGACAAGAAGTGGTTGTTTTGAAAAAATAGACACTACACAGATTCCTCGAATAAGAATTATACCCGAAACACAACAAGAACAAGATCAAGATCCTTTTTCCACTCCTCGAGCTAGGGATTCATAAACTGAGACTAACAACAACAAAAACAACAACAACAACAACAACAATAATAAAAGTATGAATGGAATTGAGAATGAATGGGATACTCATACTAATACTAAAGATGATGAGGAGATAATCGATGAGTACATTCAGAGAGCCCAACAAGACACAAGGTTTCAAAAGATCATGGACAAGATCGTAATGGCTGACAAGGAAAAATATTTCATGCATCTAGCTTCAACAAGAATCAAACTACCTCAAGATTTTGATGTGGAACAAATTAAAACACAAGAAGAGGAAAATCACATGACTCTCCTTTTCAAACAGGTAGAAGCTATACACACCTAAAACTGGGTAGGTGTCCTAGAATCATCCATATATGCAAATCTCAGCCAAATGCTCTAATTTTCATCAAAATAGATCAAAATCAATTCAAATGGACATTTATTAATAAAAGTGGACAAAATCAAGTTAAATCAAATGATTAATTAACCATGACATCAAATAATCAAATATAAGCCTAAAAGGATCAATCAAAATTATATAATTGATTTTAATCAATTAATTGTATAGTTTTAATCAAAAATCAAATTGAACCTATTCATCCCTACATGGATAATTTAATTAATTGATTGAATTAAATAGTCCTAATATCTTTCAACATGAATTTGAGTAACCAATGAGAATTGAGAACACAAAGCACATGGATCACTCCTAAATTTGAATCTCAATCACTCATTTCAACTTTGAATCTCAATCACTCAAATTTGTCCCTTTGTCTCAACCTTTGAGATAATCATTTAAATTGTCCCCCCATTTGAAACCATCTCAAATCCTTTCACTCAACCAAGGATTAATCATGATCAAGTAACTCTACCCCCTACACTTGGGAATTTGCTATAAATACAAGCCATTTTTAAACATAATCATATCCTAGAAATTTGAATGCAAAACATCAAACCTATAGTCATTTTTATAGGAAATTGGAGCATAATTGAAAGATCATCATAGAAATTAAGTATTATGGAAAGCATTTTAGTTGCATTTGGATTCACAATTATCATCATTTGAGAGATTTGAGCTAGATTTAGGCATACTTTTATCAATTTCTCATTCTAGGATTGTTACTAGTAGAGATTAAGGTCGAGAGCTTTACTAGCATACTAGTTAGAGAACCATGAGATGTTTAGTGATTTGATTACAATTATTTAGCTTAAATTGTTTATGTTTTCCATAGAATTGTAGTTAAATAAATCAATCTCATGAAAGTGTATTTAATTCACACACAAATGGCACCCACCGTGGGGCTTTAGGCCTCTCAATCATAGTTTTTCAAAGTTTTGTATGTGTTTTTCTTCACTTTTGTGCAAATTTTGTAGATTTTCAGGGAAGTGACGCCTATGTACATTCTAATGATGCCTGCCAGAATTTAAACAACGCCTACAAAAATCCTTCTATTTCTTTCTTTATTTCTGTGCCACCTGTGAGATAAATTGTCATGCCTGTGAGAGAAAAACATCGCCTATGATTCGGGAAAAGCCACCTGCAAACTATTATCTGATGCCTAGTAGCTTTTATTTAGCGTAATTTACAGTTTCTTTCATGCCTGTCATTTAAAGTTTTACGCCTAGCAGAGTTAAATAACGCTTAATTCACTAGAAAGAAATGCCTATGTTATTTTAAGTAACGCTTAGGAACATTTAAATCATGCCTGCTAGCTGTTAAATGCCGCCTACTACTTTCTGTATTCTTTTATTGACTAATTAAATTCAGATTTTTAACTCTCTGTCTGTGTTGGCAGAAGCCAGAAAGAAGGGTAACAAAGGAAAGCAAAGAGGTAAGAGCCTTTAAGAAATACTCTAAAGATTTGCATAATGCTTATATTTTAGAGAATCTAGAGGTAGAAGAACACTTGTATGAGCACTACATAAAATTTAGTAGTGCATATAAGAAGAAATTTCCCACTCTCAATTAAGTTTATGCTTTAAGTTCTTAAAAGTTGTTTTTTGCAAATTTTAAAGAAAGAACTTAGTTGCATTTTTTCTTTTGCAAGTTTTTCTTCACTTTGATCTTTTGTGTTGACTAACTTTTTGTAGGAGCCGGAGTGGAAACTATCGCCACTAGGTGAGTGGAAAAATAAGCAAAAAACCTCAAAAAGGCACCTAGCCATTGCTAGCTTCAAAATAGGTAATCTTCTCATCAAGCTTGTTTTCCCTTAGCTTGCAGAATTTCATTTTAAACTAGTCTAAATAGGGAAAACCTTGTTATTGTCCATTTTGAACAAAGCGTTAGGCATATGCTCTCAACTTCTTGTAAGTTGATCAAAAAGCCAAACATGTTGCGTTTGAAGTGGTAGAAAGAAAGGGAGGAAATTAACCATACACTTCAATTATAAGAACCTCTTTGTTACGAGGTTGAAAAAGAATCATTGTGTTTGAAGTGTTTGGAACAAGGAACAACAATAGGGATATGCTCTTCACTTTTTAAGTGAATCAAACTCCCAAACTTGTTGAACTAAGTTTGATTTCTTTCTTTTCTATACATGCTAGTTAAAATAGAGCTTTAGAGGGCCTACCTCCCAAGAATTTCCTTATGAGGGTGGTGAGAGGGAATGACCCAAAGTGGGAGAAAATCTCTTTTTCCGCGATATTATCCAACCCACTATAAATAAATGCATTCTTCCTTAATGGGAAGGTGACTAAATTGTGTGCAAGTCTCTTCACGTCCTTGAGTAGTCCTTTGGGATTGCACAAAATCATACTTTTGTGCATGTGGGAAGTCCGCAAGGGGGTAAAAGAACTTGGCATAGTTGAGAATGGAGGTGATCAATAAATCCTAAATAAGTAGCAACCCTACCTTTTAGAGCCAAAGTGTTTAAAAGCCAATTCTAAATTTAGGTAGATTGTGTGGAACATATTCTTGTTATATACTTGTTAAAATGACCGAGAACATACACATTTAGTGTTGTTTTAGGGACATGATGCAAACTTGACGTGTGTGTTGCATTTGTTTTCAATTTTCAAGCAAGAATATTATGCAGACCTGATCAAAACATTAAAACTTTTAAAAATAAAAAAAAATTCTAAGAAAACAAACTGGATCTGCAAAGTTTCGCCTGTGAATAGTTAAACGAAGCTTGTGATACTTTAAACGATGCCTGGCAGCATTTCAATACCATGTAAGTCACTGAAAAGTGACACCTGGAAACATTCTAACAACACCTATCGACAAGAAAAAGTCTCCTTCTCCACTGTAGAGTGTCACCTACACAAATTCCAGTTAACACATGATAAGATTTAAGTCACACCTACACACAGGCAAGTGACGCCCAGAAACAAAGAAGGGCAAACAATGGATACTTCTCGAAGACTTGGAAAAAAATGGATTTCATATTTAAGTACCCTTTTGGGTTTTCCAGTTGTTCGTAAGTTCAAATTGATCAGAATCCCTAGTATTGGACATTTTTTCAAAAAAATCCTAAGGGATTGATCAACTTAAGTGAGAAAGCCAATATTTTGAACACAATTCATGTCCATGTCGGCTTTTACGCGATCTCACTATATTAAAAACACCCTGCAATCAGACGGTTCATATCTAAGGTAGGAGCTTCCTTTTCCAAGAGATACATTTACTTCTTCGAGACAAACACAAGAACCTACAAGAGAAGAAGAACCAACTATGTCTTTCCCCTTTGGAAACATGGACCCCGATCAGATCAACCATGCTAATAAAGACATGAATAAAAATAGAGGTGGTGCAGTTGATAACAATAACAACAACTGGGGAGGAATTGACCCTAATAACCAAGGGTTAAACAATAACAATAATGGAGGAGCAATGGACACTTAAAACCAAGGGTTAAATAACAACAACAATGGGGGAAACATTGACCCTAATGATGAAGAAGCAACCGATGAGAAGGTTAACGAAGCCATGCAAATCCCATTCTTCATGAAACTCATGGAGAGAGTGTTGGATAGAGATAGGGAGAAGTACTTTTTAGACCTATCCCAAACGGGTCTTAAACTCCCTCATGATTATGATGTCAATCAACTTAAACAAAAATAAGCTGAGGCAAATCCTATTGATATCATGAACAAACAATTCAAACTAATCCAAATTCAATTGGACATAATGAAACAAAGTGGGGCTCCTAAAACCTTTTCCATCAAAGCTTTGTGTCCTTCTCCATTTGATAAAACCCTAATTATGGTCTCATTCCCAAATAATGTTGTTTTTTTCCAAATACAATAAGTATGAAGGGGCATCCAATCCCCAAGATCATTTAATGGAATTTTGTGCATTAAGACTTGAGTTTATGTATGATACAACGTATTTAATGAGGTTGTTTCCTAGGAGTTTAGGAGGCATGGCAATGGAGTGGTTTTCCAAGTTACCCTCCGGCATTTGAACTTTCAAAGAATTAGCCTCCAAATTTGTGACTCATTATTCCTACAATATCAAACATGAGGTTACGATGATAAATTTATGTAATACCAAGCAACGAGAGGGAGAAGGATTCCTAATTTTCTTACAATGATGGAGAGCGGTATTCGCTAGATACCCTCGAAGTGTACCTGAAAAAGAGTAGATGTACATCTTTATTAATAGCTTGACTAATGAGATGAATTACCGGTTAAGGTTAAAATGTCCTAGGTCTTTCCAAGACCTAATTGAGAACAGGGTTACCACAGAAGAGGTATTGGGAAAAAGTGAAGAACTTAAGCTTTATAAAAACAATAACAATAATACCTCCAATAACAACCAAAATAGAAATCCTCTTAACAATAACCAGTTTTGGATGAGGAATAACAACAAAGGAGTGGTCAATGATGGAGTTGTAGAGGCAAATAATTTGAAGGCCACCCCTTTCAATCTTACAAAAGGATCTACTCAAGCTAATAATGTGACTCAAGAACCCAAAGTACCTTTCAACAACAATACTAACAATAATAACTTTGGGAACAACTAAGGGGCTAACAAGACTTTAAGCCATTCTTTACATCAACTCCTAAAAGGAAATTCACACCTTTGGGTGAACCACTTGAGAAGGCATTGAGAACCCTCATTGCTAATAAGATTATTGACTTACCTAGGGCTCAACCATATGAACCACAAATAAAACCTACATGGTGGAGTGAGTCTAGTCATTGTGAATACCATAGGAATTGAGGACATAAAACAAATGATTGCATGCGTTTGAGAAACATAGTGCAAGATATAATTGACAATGGTGTGATTAAGGTAGAAGAGGCTCAAAATAATGAAGACCACACGACATTTAAAACTCCTTTCTACAAACATGAAAAGGGTGAATCTTCCAATGCTCACAATGGAGGGAACAATGGAAACAATTCGAGATGCAACAACAATGTAAACTTTGCCCATAGCTATGACAATACTATTAATGCCCTATTCAGACATGATAGTACTATCAATGTTGTGGTGATCAAAGAACAACCTTTTCAAGAGACCTCTAATGTTGTAACTAGGGGTCAAGTAGCAAGAGTTACCCTACAAGGAAGTACCCCTAAAACTTTTGGTCTTACTTCAAAAACTACTTTGGCTAAACCAACATCTTCTTCAATCAAGCCTTATAGTTTGGTGGATCAATTGCACAAAACTCCATCACAAATCTCTATCTTGGAGTTGTTGAAACTATCACCTATTCACAAATAAATCTTGGAAAAAGCCCTAGTGGAAACTAATGTTCCTATAACCTTCAAGGAAGATAAATTTCAAAATATGGTAGGACATCTCATAGCTCCTCATTGCCTTTCATTCTCCAAACAAGATAATATGTCTATTACCCACCCTCAAAATCTGCCCTTGCATATAAAAGTGTTAATCCAAAGGCATAGGGTTAAGAGAGTTCTCATTGATGGGGGAGCCGGTCTTAATATTTGTACATTGAACCTTGTCAAGTCTTTAGGGATATCTGAATCATCCATTGACCCTAAAAATAAAATTACCATTAAGGCTTATGATGAGGAAGAAAGGTCTTCAAAAGGCATGATTGTTTTAAATATTCAAGTGGGACCTATCAAAAAAGATACCATATGTCAAGTTCTCGACATGAAATTAACTTATAATATCTTATTAGGAAGACCTTGGATTCATGAGATGCAAGCGGTACCTTCTACTTATCATCAATGCATAAATTTTCCACATAGGGGTGAATAAATCACAATTGGGGGAGATTCTAATCCCTTTCAATATTGCAACACATTGAAGCCAAGTCATGAATTATTTATTACTCACAATAGGGAAGGAGTCATCCCTAATGACACTAATGAAGAACATAAAGAGGAAAGTTCAAATTTGACCTCAAATGTTGCCTCCATCTCAAACCCTAATCAAACTAACTCAACTACATCAACTAAGGAAAAGGAAAATATGAGTTATGAGGGTCAAAATTAACATGATAATTCAGTTAAGACTTCTACATTGAAGATGGAAATTTTGAAGCCTTCCAAGGAAGAAAGGGAACAAGCCAAGAAGGATCAATACCAAAAGATGAGTGAATTGATGCATACCTTTGAAAAACAATGTAGAATCAACTCCAAGGGAGTGGGGGAATATTTTGTTTCCCTATTTAATTTACCAACCTCTCCTAGGACACATGGAAAACCATCAAGTGTTCATCCCCCTCATAAATATAACTCTCATTTTGTAAGAGAGAGTGACAAATCTGCTTTAGAGAAGGAGGATAATGAAGTTTTACAATGGCTCCATAAGGAGGAAGACACTTCAAATAATCTCATAGAAAGATTACAACACATCAACATTCAAACTGATCAATATGGAAAAGGGTATCAAATTATGAAAAAAATGGGATATAAGGGAAGAGGACCCTAAGGAGTTTGGAATAGAGTATTGCTTGAACCCATTGAACCAGCTCAGAGATCAAAAGAAGAGAAATCCAGAATAGGTTTTCAACACAAAGGAGAAATTTCAAGTCCAATGCATGACTTTCATGAACATGTGCACATGGTAGGTTCTGAGAGTGAAGATGATTCTGGGGATTATGAGTGGGATTCCTTTTCCGAAGAGTCTTGTCATGACATAGAAGTTGATTTTATTCACACATATGTAACTATTCCCAATATCACAAGTCAAGACAATGAACATCAAGGTTCGAATTCTACACAAGTGTCAAGTGAACCTCAAGAATCCAACATAGGTCAAGCATGTAGGAATAATCAATGGATAGGTGAATCTTGGGTACCTTCGTGGGGGGGTGATTCAAACATTGTATTTAATCCACATGCATTCTTTCCCATGGAAATTAGCGAGGACTCTAGTGAAGGATATTTTGATCCTACTTCCATGGAACATCTTGAGGAAGCCCATATCATAGACCTAAGTGATACAATGTACGAACCTTCAAATGAGGTCATGTCCTTAAACCCTTTGAATGACAATTTTCTAAATGAATCCTTAGCCTTAATGCACCCCGAACTCATTGATTGGGATTTATCCAAACCAAATGACTTATTATAATTTCCCAATGACCTTGCAATGCCCCAATACCTAAATGCAGTTGAGCCATCTTCTTCCATCAATGAATGAAATCCAGAAATAATGATAGAGGTAGGGGTCCAACCTCTCAATCCACAAAATAAAAGAAAAAAATACAAAAAAAATGAAAAGGTCTAGTGGTGAAAACCACCATGTGGCAGTGCTAGAACCTAAAAAAGTAAAAATATCAGATGTTTCCAAAGGTGAAAACCCAATTGTGGCATGTAAGGAAGAGAGGTTGGATACCCTACAAAAACATGAAGATGAAAGGTCACCCATCCTTATTGAACCAATGGAGAAAGTTAACATTGGCACTAAAGAGGATCCCAAGTTTATTCATTTGGCAACATCTTTGAGTCCATCAGAAAGGAAGGAGTTCATTGAATTCTTTCAAGAAAAGAAAATTAACTTTGAGTAGTCTTATTATGACATGCTAAGGTTATATCCAAGATTTATAATGCATCATTTAAATGTGAAACCTGGTGTGATACTTGTAAAGTAAAAATTGAGAAAGATGCACCCTCATGTGGCACTTTTAGTAAAAGCAGAATTGGAAAAGCTACTCAAGGTTGGATTCATAAGAGTGATTGCATATGTAGAATGGATATCAAACATAGTACCAGTCACTAAACATGACAAATCCATTAGAGTTTACACAGATTTTAGAGACCTTAATCTTGCTTTCCCAAAAGATGATTTTTCGCTACCTAGCATTGATGCTATAGTGGAATTAACAAGAGTTCATTTTATGCTTTCCTTGATGGATGGATTTAGTGGATACAATCAAATTCTAATTGCACCTAAAGACCAAGAAAAGACAGCTTTTACATGCCCATGGGGAACCTTTTATTGGAATGTGATGCCCTTTGGTCTCAAAAATGTTAGAGCAACTTACCAAAGAGCAATGACCACCATCTTCCACGATATGATGAATACCTTTTTAGAAGACTATGCGGATTGAAATTAAATGAAAGAAAGGATCACTTACCAATATTATAAAATATCTTCACAAGGTTAGAGAAATTCAAAGTGAGACTCAATCCAAATAAATGTGCTTTTGGGGTACAATCCGGCAAACTCTTAGTTTACATTGCTTCTGCAAAAGACATTGTAGTAGACACTGAGAAAGTGCAAGCAATAATGGACATGGAGATTCCTAAGAATATTAGCCAAATGAGGTCTCTTCAAGGAAGGCTTCAATCTATAAGGAGATTCATTTCCCAATTGGCGGAAAAATGTCATTCATTCACAAGGTTGCTACATAAAGACCATTTTTACATGGGATGAGGAGTGTGACAAAGCTTTCACATTGTTAAAAACATACTTGGTGAATCCACCCATCTTGATGTCACCTATCAAAGGCAAACCCTTGGTACTTTACATATCAGCAATGGAGAAATCTTTAGGGGTCCTATTGGCACAAGAAGACAATGAAGGAAAAGAAAGAGCCATTTACTACTTGAGTAGAACATTGATAAAATATGAATTGAACTATAGCTTCATGGAAAGGGCTTGCCTAACTATGGTATTTGCCTCTCAAAAGCGTAGACATTACATGTTGATGCATAAAGTGAAATTAATTTCCAAAATTGATCATTTGAAGTATCTACTTAGTAAAACAACCCTAATAGGAAGGATTGCAATTAGTGAGTTTGACATTGAGTACGTGGATAGGAAAGCAATAAAGGGACAAGTAATTGCTGATCAGTTGGCTGAACATCCTTTAGAGTCTACACATTCAATTCAAGTGGAGTTTCCTTATTCATAGATTTTTAATGTGGAAGCAAAGACATGGACCTTATATTTTGATGGATCCTATACTCAAAGTGGTTCAGGGGCAGGAATTATTTTGATAACACCTCAAGGTTACACAATTCCCAAATCTTACAAACTATTATTTCCTTGCAAAAATAATATTGTTGAATATGAAGCTTTGGTCATAGGTCTCAAAATGGCCTTGGAATGGAATGTCACAGAATTGCAAGTTTATGGAGACTCGCAATTAGTTATCAACCAAATCAATGATGAATACAACACCAAAGATGAAAAATTGATGCCATACAAAAGGATGGTGGATGATTGGAAAAAATATTTTTCTTTGATTACTTTTGAGAAAATTCCACGAGACAAAAATAGAGCAGCTGATGCAATGGCTACCTTGGCTTCATTACTCCAAATGCCTGATCAGAATGTGAGGTATGAATTCTTGGTGGAAGAGTTGGCAAAACCAACATTTGACTTACCCAATACCCAAATAATTTCCCTTCTTAATGGACATGACTCACCTTGGTATGGACCAATTTACACTTATCTTAAAAACCAAACCTTACCTTTGGACCAAACCCGAGCTCCACAATGACATTTCATAAGACAATTGGCTCATTATACCATCCTATCAGACACATTGTATCACAAAGGTCTTGATAGAACACTCCTTAGGTGTCTAGAGGAAGAGGAATCAAGGTTAGGTTTAAGAGATGTCCACGAGGGGATTTGTGGGTTGCATTCAATTGGATTAAATTCAGCTAAGAAAATCCTTCGCATGGGGTATTTTTGGAAAACCTTAGAGAAAGATGCTTGTCAATTTGTGAAAGTTTGTGCTAAATGCCAATATCATGGAGACATGATCCATGCACCTACATAAGAATTACATCCATTTATCATACCATGGCCATTTTATCAATGGGGTTTTGATCTAATTGGCATGATTTACCCACCATCTTCTAATGGACATAAATACATCCTCACAATGAAAAAATATTTCACTAAATGGGTAGAGGTCTTTCCTTTGACAACTGCAACAGGAAAGTAGATTTCCATGTTTATCCTTGATCACATTATTTTTAGATATGGTATTCCTCATGCCATCATCATGAACAATGGAAAAAAATTCATGAACAAAGATGTGGATGAACTTTGTGAAACTTTTCATATTATTCACCATTCTTCCTCCATTTACTATCTTTAAGGTAATGGACAAGTAGAGGCTACAAATAAGAAAATCCTAAAAATATTTAAAAGATCAGTTGATGAGTCAGGAAGAGATTGGCATATTCAGATAAACCCGACATTGTGGGCCTATAGAACTAGCATACGCACACCAACAGGAGCTACACCATTTTCCTTGGTTTATGGGGCCAAAGTTGTTTTACCCCTAGAAGTTGAGATTCCATCCCTAAGAGTATCACTACATGGATTAATCACTAATGAGGATTATAGGGTTGCCTGACTCTAACAATTGGAATTGTTGGAGGAATATCAAGCACAAGCATATGATCATTTGAAGGTATATCAAAATAGAATTTCAAGAAACTACAACAAGCACATCAAACCAAGAACCTTTCAAGTGGGATACTTAGTGTTAAGAGAAAACCCTAAAAATCAGGCTGATAGAGAAAAGAAAGGAAAATGGGAAGTGAATTGGTTTGGTCCTTTTGTAATCATTTATTGTTTTGGAACGTGAACCTACAAACTAGCTGATTGTGAAGGGGATGAGTTGCAAGAGCCCATTAATAACATCCATTTAAAGAGGTTTCATACCTAATCAGATGAAAGAGAATAATATGAAAGAGTATCAAACGAGTGTATCAGATGAGTTAGCATCTTCTTTGTATATGAGAAAAATATAAGAAAAATTCAAAATCCAAAAACAAAAGGAGAAAAGATCAAAATTCAAAAAAAAAATCAGAAAGATCAAAAAGACAAAAAAAAAACAATGGAAAAGCGAAAAATCAAAAAAAGGAGAAAATTGAGCATGAAGAAAGTAAAAACATTTTAAAATAAAAAAAAATGTTGTCTTGGTGAAAACCTAGCAAATAGGCGCCTCGATGATTAAAAAAAATTGAAAATTTTGAAAAAGAGAAAAGTGCCTTGGTGAAAACCTAGCAATAGGTGCCTTGGTATCAAAAAAAGAAAAAAAAAAAGCAATAAACCCAAAAGGTGAAAACCTAGAAATAGGCACTTTTTGTTCTCTTAGGTCTTTCCTAGTTGCATTTGTACATATTGATTTTTCGCCATCTCATTTATACATATCCTCATTTCATCCATCATGTGTACATAGTCAAAAGAAAGCCTCTCAGCTGCATTGTTGCATTCTAGGTTTCATATTGCCCTAAGTTTTACACACGATCACAATTTTTAACTTGGGGGCAAAAGCATGGGTTTTGGTACCAAACGGATTCAAAAGTGCTACATTTTGGTCACATAACAGAAGCAGATTTTCATAATTTTAGAGGAGAGCTATTTTGGAACCTTTGATGGATATCATTGTTCAATTCAAAAAATTTGATCGCATATCTTGATACTTGAACTTCATTGACTTATTTTATTAGGATTAAAAATTGACAACATTTAAATGATCAAAATGTTTGGAATTCTTATTAAAAATCTTGATACATTGCAAAACACTTGAAATTTTTGATGATTTTTAATAACCTTTTCAATTCATGTTCTCTTTAGCTAAATCGATAATGTTTCGACTAGATTGGCAATGATGGAGACATGATGTTTTTCTTGACTTTTCTGTGACTATTTTGAGGAAGATCCCCTAGCTTGTGTGAATTCGTCTAACGACATGGTCATCAAAGACCATCGAGCACATTCATATAGGAAAGAGGGTTAACCTTTGTTTGTTTACGCAAAAGGATACCTTGGCCATTTAGATCTTCTATATCTTAATACCAAAATCCACTTGCAACATTGAATCCGTTGAAACCAGTATTCATACTCCCATAGTTGGTTATTCAACTAGTGAGGGTTGTACTAGTTTCCAAAAAGGTTACCAAAACAAAATTAAAAGTGGTATTCATATCATCATGATGTGGTTAGTGATGGTTGTACTTGCTTTCTAGTCCCACAATGCTCAGTGATGATAATATCTCTTTTGCAGTTCTTTCGCAAATAGCTAGTGACAATTAGTTGCATTGCATTGCATTTTCATGATAGATTAATTGCATTATTTCCAAAAAAAATTCCAAGTGAAGGGGGTTAATTATTACACTCTTGATTCATCAATTCATTTGGGGGATTCAATTTTAAATTATCCTTGGTTTAAATCAATGATGTGAGATTATCTTTTACATTACATTCATTCATTCATAGCATTAATCATTATCATTATGTCAGAAAAAGAAAAGAATCATTAATAATTATTCATTTGCATACTTTTAGTTAAGGAGTGCATTTCATCTTAAAATTACATACGTCAAATTTTTTTTTTAAAAACACAGTTGCATTCATAATCCATCTTTATATATACATACATAAATGCATTGCATCCACACAAAATCTGAAATGCATCTAGGAATAAGTGCATACGTCATTTACATCTACCTAACCTATATCATATGTAAGATAAATAACATCCATAGCATAAACAGAAAGTAAATGCATCCATCAAACATCATATAGACATGTCCATAAAAGAGATCTCACATCAAAACATCAACATATCGAAGAGAATCAAGGAACATCATCGTATAAATGTCCATCAAATTATGATCCATCAAATATGTATACCAAGATACAATATCATCAATGAAATAGTATATCAACAAAGTCCTGATCAAATCAATAAACATGATAAGAATGATACATCATCAAACATGTGGATCAATATCCATATACGTCAAGACCCAGCAGGGGCACCTGATCCATCGCCTGTACTTGACCCATCCCCTGTCCCATCAGGCCCTCTATCATCTTCTCTATCCTTAGTAGTGTGTGGTCCCTAACTGGTACTAGTAACACTAGGCCTCTATGACATCATAGCCATGAATTGTTGCATCATCACGACCACCTGATCTAATCGACCAACAACTGCTGCCAGCCCTATCTATAATGTCCGCACATCCCGAGTCAAGGCATCTATTGCTTAGGGAGCCTATGGTACCTGTGGTGCCTAGGGAGCCTGTATTGTCACCTATGGTGTAACTTATATCTAAGGAGGCACTTGATGTGCCAGAATCTATCCCTGTACTAGCAGAACCTATTGTGTATGTACCTGTGGAGGAGCCTGTTCTCCTGGAGCCTGTCTTGTATCTGTAATATGAGCATGTCGCCCAACTCTCTGTCTCTACTGCCCCCATGCTACTCCTGGTCTAGGCTATACTGATCCTAGTCCCTGTGCCTGTTGAGCCGGTCTAAATCCCCTACCTCTATCTCTAACATGACCACCCTGTATCCGAGGTCCCACCCATCCTCTGCCAATCACCCTTAGAGCTCTTTGTACTCTAAGAGCTCACTCTCTCCACCTACCACCACCACCACCATCACCTCCATCCCCACCATCATCATTTGATGTATCATCTACATCCACGATAGGCCTCACTAGATCGGTAAATCTTAGGAATCTGTGTCTAGAGAACCACTCTCTGTACTCCATGGACATCCCTGCATCTGCCACGTGCTCCAACATATCCCATCTAATAAAAAATATCCTATCAATCTCATAGCACACATACTGGAAATCAATCTGTGCACCCCACATAGACCTCTCAGCCTATACTCGTGCATATACAGCCATACCCTAAGGCATGTCCTGAACTTGACCATACTGCCTGGAAACTCATCTAAAACAAAATCTCTTAATCACGAGTGGTGATCGACCAATCATCCACCTGAGTGAAAACATGTATGGGAGATCATCATCATCCTCCCACCAACCCTCACATCCCAAGTATGGTATCCATACGACCTGATCCATATCATCGATCATTCAACGCCAATACTCTAGTTTGCCCAGATGATGCTGGACAACCATGCCACTATACAAAAAGGTATAAGGACACCCACAGCCTTGAACATGTGCTGATATCGATCTTGTAATGGGTATATGCTCCCATATCCATAACTAAAGTAAAACTGCACCAGCAGACACTTCATCACTCGATCTGTATACAATCTCATGCATATCATGGTATAGTTGAGCTAACACGCATGATCCCCAATAAAAACATTGAGGTTGTGCAATCAAATCCTTGAGAATACGGCCCCATCCAATGGAGAATCCTTGAACTTGTTGATCAGGAAGTAGTAAACCTCCTATCACAACACCTAAAACTACTGGCAATGTCAGAAACATAAGAAAATTATGCCCATGTAATAGTATCATCTCTGATAGTATCATCATCGAAGACATGTCTGTAGACACTCCCATCATACACTGAATCATAATAGACTCATTCCCCATGAGTAGAGATACAGAGTATTTGGTATACATCCTCAGGAGTGATGGTCATCTCACCAAGTGGTAGGTGGAAAGTGTTGTGGTCAGAGTGCCATCGCTTTGCCACAGCTATCAATAGACCCCAGTTCAACTAAAATTGAGGGATGTCTAATAGGAAGCTCAAACCTCAAAGCTCAATGACTCGACACTCTAGATTTGTCAGCTCCTGAGCTAAATCTAGAATCCAAGAAGCTAGATTCCATACATATAGTTTATGGAAATGTGTCTATTTTGAAAATCAAGGGAATTATATCAGAATTTTTATATCAATGGATTATCCTAAGTCAATCAATCTTTGCTCTTTTTGAGCACAATCAACTTATTATTCCTACCTCTAGATCTTGAGACAGGACGAATATGATTAGTTATCTATCCTATCATTTTTCTATCCTATCAGATTGACAAATCAAACATTCATTGTATGATTATCCTAATATCCTAATCACTTGTTCGCATTACTACAATAGATCTATTTATCTTGGAAACCAAATTGTTAATACAGAAATCAATCAGCAACTAGTTTGAGCATTTCAAATCAAGAATCCATCAATTTTTCCTACAGGCATCACTTGGCTAAGTGTACGTGGCATTTTAACATACGTGTCATTTTAAACATCATATGCATCATTTAATCTATCGAAGGTGGTACTTCATTATCTAAGCAACATTTTATCAACCTAGGCATTACTTAAGCGTTCTTAGGCGGCTTTTAAAACTTGAGGTTTTGTTGAGCAACATTTTAGACCTAGTTTGAGAATTTTAACCTATCTCCTAGGTGTGACTTAACTACTCCTACGCGGCATTTAAGAGTGCGGAGGCGGTGTTTTACTACCCTAGGCGTTAGTTAAACTATCCTATGAGGCATTTTACAGGAAATAATCTAAAAATCATGAAAACTTGACATAAATGCTATTAAAAACATGCAATAAATGCACCAGGAGGGTCAAATTCACTCACCAGAGGTCTGTAATCCAAGGTTCTCTGGTACCGATGTCCTCTCTCGAACCGATGCTCTCGAATAGGTACAACCATGGCTGATAATCTTCACAGGATCATAGCAAAATCTCAACAGTCAAAAGTGAAAATGAATAGTAAATTTGGGTTTTTCAACATATTTAAGCTATTAAACCTAATTTTGGAGGGATTTTTACCCAATGTAACCTAAATCTGCATTTTCTGCAAAATGGGGCATGTTGTGCTATCATTATCATTAACAATGTTTTTAGAAATGAAATTATCTTGGATCTTGTTTTACATTAGTTTCATCATGTTTTATCTCTGGAGATCAATCTATTTCATTTCTTAGGGGGCATCATCATATCAACAAATCAAGGTTCTGTATCAAATTTGGGACATTAAAAATTCAAACTTTTATCAGTGGGGCAATCTGTATCTTATCAAATTAGAGTTTCAAATTAGTTGTGCATCAGGCTTTATCAAATCAAATTAGGGTTTCAAATCAATCAGGTTATCAATCAGATCAGGTTTTGTATCAATCAATCAATCAGTATTGAATCAATGATCAGGACATGCAATTTTCTTTGAATCAATGCGCTTCACACATTAATTCAAAGATGGGCATTTGTACACACCTAAAACTGGGCAGGTGTCCTAGAATCATACAAATCAGCAAATCTCAGCCAAATGCTCTAATTTTCATCAAAATGGATCAAAATCAATTCAAATGGACATTTATTAATCAAACTAGACAAAACCAAGTTAAATCAAAGGATTAATTAACCATGACATCAAATAATCAAATATAAGCCTAAAAGGATCAATCAAAATTATATAATTGATTTTAATCAATTAATTGTATAGTTTTAATCAAAAATCAAATTGAACCTATTCATCCCTACATGGCTAATTTAATTAATTTATTGAATTAAATAATCCTAATATCTTTCAACATGAATTTGAGTAACCAATGAGAATTGAGAACACAAAGCACATGGATCACTCCTAAATTTGAATCTCAATCACTCATTATCAACTTTGAATCTCAATCACTCAAATTTATCCCTTTGTCTCAACCTTTTAGACAATAATTTAAATTGTCCCCCCATTTGAAACCATCTCAAATCCTTTCACTCAACCAAGAATTAATCTTGATCAAGTAACTCTACCCCCTACACTTGGGAATTTGTTATAAATACAAGCTATTTTTAAGCATAATCATATCCTAGAAATTCGAATGCAAAGCATCAAACCTATAGTCATTTTTACAGTAAATTGGAGCATAATTGAAAGATCATCATAACAATTAAGCATTATGGAGAGCATTTTAGTTGCATTTGGATTCACAATTATCAGATCATTTGAGAGAATTGAGCTAGATTTAGGCATAATTTTATCAATTTCTCATTCTAGGATTGTCACTAGTAGAGATTAAGGTTGAGAGCTTTACTAGCATACTAGTTAGAGAACCATGAGATGTTTAGTGATTTGATTACAATTATTTATCTTAAATTGTTTATGTTTTTCCATAGAATTGTAGTTAAATAAATCAATCTCTTGAAGGTGTAATTAATTCACACACAGAAGCATTGCAAACTCAACTCCTTGATATGAAGAAAGAAAAGAACAATATTCCAAGAAATGAGTGCATTTTGTCCTATACCTTTTGATCTAAGTATACATATGCCACCATTTCCACCCAATGTGGATATAGATAAATACGACAAATATACAAGATTCACAGACCCTCAAGATAATATATGAGAGTTCTATACCCTTAGCAAGGAGTTCATTCATGAACAATCATACCTTATGAGATTGTTTCCTCGCAGATTAAGTGGACAAGAAGGAAAGTGGTTCTCCAAATTACCTCATGGAATAAAAACTTTTGAAGAACTTTTCAAACGATTCATGCAACATTACTCATACAAAATTCAACATCATGTCACATTGATTGACTTATGCAACACAAAACAGAGAATTGGTGAACCTTTCATATCTTTCTTGCAAAGGTGGAGAAGGATGTTTGCACGATATCCTTGATTGATTCTAGAAATAGAAAAGATGGACATTTTTTTGAATAACTTGGTTACAAATATGAATCATTACATACAATTGCAATGTATTCCAACATTTGAGAAAATGATTGAGATGAGAATTAAAATTGAAGATACCTTGGTAAGGAAAGGAGAACTCAACATTTATAAAGAAACCAAAGGTTCTTTCAATAAGAATAATAATGGAAACCAAGACAAATCAAAGTATTGGAACAAGAATCAGAATGTTATCAATTATGGAGTAGTAGATGCACAAATTGTAAAACCAAAGAAGTCGGCATTTAATCTATCTACTACCACTCCTAAGAATCCTAACATTGCGTATAATGTGTGAATGAATCAAGACAACAATTAATAAAAACCACCTTTTTCTAATGCTACTAAACAAATATTTACACCTCTTGGAGAATCTTTGGAATCAGCATTGTGAAAACTTGTCTCCCACATGGTTATCACACTACCAGAATCAAGACCTTACGAACCACCAGTTAAGCCAAAATGGTAGAATGATGCACATTATTGCAAGTACCATCGAAAAAAGGGCATAGAACAAATGAGTGCATGAAACAAAAAAACTTTTTATAAGACTTGATTGAAAGTGAAGTCATTATAGTGGATGGTCACAAATCAAATGAAGATCACACAGCTTTCAAATCACCTTTTCCTAACTATGAAAAGGGAGAATCATCCAATGCAAAAGGCAATCACGTGAATTATGCGTACTCTCATGACAATACCATCAACATGTTAGAGGATTCAAATCAGAGAATCAATGTGATAATCATCAATTAAAAAAAAAAGGGTGAATCTACTAATGCAATTACACGAGGACAAGCCAAAGTGGTAGTAAAAGGAGATTATTCAAAATTGCCTACATCATCAAAACCTACAACAAACAAAAAAAATTCATCATCATTCTCATCTAACTATAGTTTGTTTGATCAATTATAAAGAGCTCCTACACAAATCTCTATTCTTGAATCGCTCAAAATTTCTCCATCACATAAAAATATTTTGGAAAAATACTTGGTCAAAAAAAATGTTCCTAACAATTTGGACATAGATAAATTCCAAGCCATGGTTGGACACTTGAATACACCTCACTATTTATACTTTTATAAAGAAGATAATAATTCTTTGAGTCACCCTCATAACATTCCACTGCATATAGAAGTGCTAATTTACAGACATCGAGTGAAACGAGTCTTGATAGATGGAGGAGTGGGTCTCAATATTTGCACTTTAGGTTTGATCAAAGAACTGGGATTCTGAGATGAAGATATTGACCCTAAGAAGAGGATAACCATAAAAGCATATTATGATGAACAAAGATCATCTAAAGGGCTGGTAATGTTGCCAATCAGAGTGGGACCCATGGAAAGAAATGTGGTGTTCCAGGTGCTATATCTTAATCTATCCTAAAACATTCTTTTGGGAAGACCCTAGATACACGAAATGAAAGTTGTCCCTCCCACTTTTCATCAATTCTTAAAATTCCCATACAATGGAGGGGAAATCACTATTCCAGCTGACACAAGTTATTTCCAATCTTGTAACAATGTTCATCAATCAAATGAAAGGATGGTTCCACATAACAGAGAAGCTAAAAAAGAACATTCCCCAAAAATTTCAAAAGCAACAATGCTAAGAGACTTTGAAAATAAATTAAAACTACATGATAATGGGATCAGAGAATAAAAAATTGATCAATTGCTCTCTCTCACAGCTTTACCTTTGTCACCAAGATCACAAGGGAGACCGTTATCATCTATAATATCAGAAAAACCTAAACCACAAATAATGTACAATGGAACTTTTGTGAAAGGAAATCAATGGCAGAAGAAAAAGAGGACAATGAGGTGTTTAAATGGCTATACAAAGAAAAGGATGAATATCATCAAGACATTATACATGTCCAAATTGCAACTCAACAATATGGCTGTGGTCTACACATCATGCAAAGAATGGGATATCAAGGACAAGGAACCTTAGGAAACAATAAGGAGGGTCTTGTTGAACCAATTTTGACACAATTCAGAGATCCCAAGGACAAAACAGGTATAAGGTATACAAAAGAATCATAGATACCCCTCATTCGAGATGGACCAATTTTTTATGAAGAACAAGAATAATTTGAAGAATAAATTGAATTCACACCTCAATCATATGAACAATTATTGCATATTCATGATGAAAATCCTCATTATCGAGGTGAACACTACATTCCTTCATTTTTGGGAACTCAAGAAACAAAAGAGGATGAAGACACAAGAATTTTGTTAATAGAAAATCAAACCCTTGATGATAATCAAAATGAGATTCAAGAACATGATTCTGATGAGGAGGCTAATATACAAGAAAACTCTCATCCCAACTGGGGGAAAGGGTAACACCTACTCATGTTCTAGGTCTCCTTCATTCCATTAAAATAGATTCTAATGAGTATGAATGGGACTCATTCTCTGATGCCACTATAGATATAGAGATAAATGTGATTCATCAATATGCACCTCAGCTTGAGAGAGGAGAATGTTCCAATGCTACCAATCGTCCAATCATAGCCACATAATTGCAAAATATCGTAATACACAACATTATTGATGTTGACCAAATCCTATTAAGTTCATATATCAATAGAAAAATATGTGAAGAGGGACAAAGCTCGGGTATCTGACCATTCAAATTTGGTTCACATAATATTGACGATGATTTGAGTGATAATAGTGAGGAGCTTCCTAATCTAAACAATCTTTAGGAGGGTACTGTTATAGACCTCATCGATATATTCAAACACGATGATCACAATGCAATCCTAAATTGTGAAACCAATGAAACCAACTCAATTGATGCTCTTCAACTTGTTTATCCTAACCTAATTAACTAGACCTTGTCTGAACCCATAGATATACCCTTGTTTCCTAATGATCATGCTATAGCCTATTATCCCAATGCGATAGAACTTGTAACATCTTCCACTAGGAATTTTAGCGCTATGGAGGATATCTAGTTTTCCAGTCACAAAAACAAAGAGAAAATCAATCAAAGATCTAAAAGTGAAAACCATTCTATGGCAGTCTCAGATCATAAAAAAGGGAAGGACGTATTCGATAGTGAAAACCTCACTGAGGTGCTAGAGGATGAGAAACTTGATATTCTCTTGGATCATTCTCAGGAACAATCTACAGTGATCATAGAACCTACTCAACCAATCAATCTTGGTACATAGGAGAAACCACAAATCATACACATTGCTCAATATTTATCTGATGAGGAGAAACAAGAGTTTACACATTTTTTTAAGGAAAAGAAGATTAATTTTGCATGGTCTTATTCTGACATGCCAGGGCTTGATCATGATTTAATCATGAATCATTTATCTATGGATCCAGGAATAAAGCCTGTTAAGAAAAAAATAAGGAAGATGCATCCACATATTGCTCTCTTGGTGAAGGCAAAACTAGAAAAATAGTTAAAGTGAGATTTATAAGAGCTATTGCCTATGTAGAACGGATATCTAACATTGTTCCAGTATTAAAACATGAAAATTCTATCAAGGTGTGCACTGATTTTTGAGATGTTAATAAAGCATGTCTAAAGAATTATTTTCCTTTACCAAGCATAGATGTCATTGTAGATCTCATAGTAGGATATGAGATGTTGTCACTAATGGAAGGATTCTCTAGATATAATCAGATAAAAATTGCTCCATAAGATCAAGATAAAATAACTTTTACTTGTCCATGGGAAACCTTTTGTTGGAATGCCATGCCCTTTGGACTAAAAAATGTGGCAGAAACATATCAACAAGAAATGACAACTATTTTCCATGATATGATGCATAAGAACATGGACGACTATGTGGATGACACTTTTAGGAAATCTCATCATCACAAAGATCATTTACAATATTTAGCTAAAATATTAGATAGGATGGAGTAATTTAAACTTTGATTAAACCCTAAAAAGCATGCATTTGGAGTTACCTCAAGAAAAATTCTAGGATATATTATTTCAGATAAGGGAATTGAAGTTGATCTAGAAAAAGTAAAGGCCATAATTGAGATTCCACCACCTAGAAATATCATTCAGGTGCGATCACTACAAGGTAATCTACAATCAATCTGTAGATTCATTGCTCAATTGGCTGATAAAGCTCAACCATTCAAAAAGATTGTGCGCAAAGGTATCACACATAAGTGGGATGAAGCATGTGAGACATCATTAAATCAACTATAAAAATATTTGGTAAATCCACCTATCCTGATGGCCCCAATTGCAGGAAAACCATTAATATTGTATGTTTCAGCAACTAATACTTCACTGGGGGCACTATTGGCATGACATGATGAAAATGGGAAGGAACAAGAAACTTATTACATCAGCAAAACATTGGTGCAATATGAGCTCAAGAATACACCAATTGAAAAATCTTGTCTAGCAGTAGTGTTTGCATATCATAAATTTTGGCATTATATGATGGCACACTCAATCAAGTTGTTGGCCAAGATTGACCCGTTGAAATATCTCTTAAACAAAGAAACCTTAATAGGTAGATTGGATAAGTGGGTGATGATAATAAGAGAATTTGATATTGAATATGTTGAAATAAAATTCATTAAAGGAAAAGTCATTGCAGATCAACTGGCAGATGCACCATTATCAAGGGATACTCCTTTAACAATTGATTTTCCAGATGAATCAATCTTAATGATCACAGAGCAAACCTGGAAGATGTATTTTGATAGATCATTCACACAACATGGATCTGGAGTGGGTATTGTGTTCATATCACCTCAAGGATACATAATACCTAAAGCCTACAAGATTTTATTCCCATGTACTAACAATATTGTGGAATATGAAGCTTTGGTAAATGGACTAAAGATGGCATTAGAATAGAAGATAAAAACACTACATATCTATAATGATTCCCAACTTGTCATAAATCAAATCACTAATGAATATTAGACCAAGGATGATAAGCTTATGCCATACAAAAACATGGTGGAGGACTTGAAGTAGTACTTTATTGACATAACATTTGAACAAATTCCTAGATTAAACAATCAAGTAGCCGATGCAATGGCTAATCTCATGTCTCTTGTACAATTATCTGATAATCAAATGTGATATGAATTCCTAGTGGATGAGTTACCTTATCCTTCCTACAACTATCCTAACTCCAAGCTAGTCTGCCAAATTGTGAGTTGTGATTCCCCTTGTTATGGACCTATCTGTAACTACCTTGAAACCAATGCTTTACCTGAGGGTATATCCAAAAACCAAAAGTGTAATCTTATTCACCAATCTTCCTAACATGTGATCATCATGGACGATTTGTATTGACGAGGTTTCAATGGTACTTTACTAAGATGTTAGATCTCAAAGAATCAAACAACACATTACATGAAGTCCACAACGGTATTTGTGGATCGCATTTGAATGGTCTTACTCTGGCTAAGAAACTCTTGCGTATTGGATATTATTGGCCTATAATGGAGAAAGATGCCATTAAGTTCTCAAAATATTGCAAAAAGTGTCAGATACATGGGAATCTTATACATGCACCAACACGAGAATTGTTACCTTTTATCACACACTGGCCTTTTTAGTATTTGGCCTTTGATCTCATTGGTCAGATTTATCCATCATCCTCTAATGGACACAAGTTCATCATTCTAGCCACTGAATATTTTACAAAATGGGTTGAATCTATACCCTTAATCACGAAAATAGGAAAACAAATCTCACTGTCTATCCTCAACTACATAATTTTTCAGTATGGTCTTCCCTCATCAATTGCGATAGACAATGAGAAATAATTTAAAAACAAGGATGTGAAAGAACTTTGTAACAAATTTCAAATCACTCAACATTTTTCCTCCATCTATTACCCTCGGGGAAATGGACAAGAAGAGGCAAGAAATAAGAACATCCTCAAGATTTTAATCTGAACAGTCAATGATTCTGGTAGAGATTGGCATGTTCAAATTAATTCTTCTTTGTGGGCCTATCAAAAAAGTATCAGAACACCAACTGGAGCTACACCTTATTCTTTGGTTTATGGGGCTGAAGCAGTTCTTCCAATTGAGGTATAAATTCTATCCTTGAGAGTATCTTTAAGAGGGTTGATCATAGATGATGGCTACAGGATCTCATGGTTACAACACCTAGAATGGCTGGTTGAAAGACATCAAGATGCTTTTGAACATCTACAAGGACATCAAAAGAGAATGGAAAAAGGCTATAATAAAAAAGTTAAATCTCATGAGTTTCAAGTGGGAGATTTAGTACTGCGAGAAAATCCTAAAAATCAACAACACAGAGAAAAGAAGGGCAAGTTTGAACCTAATTGTTTAGGGCCTTTCATAATCACATCAGTATTTGGATCTGGGGCTTATTAGTTAGCTACCATAGAAGGAGATGCACAACCTGATCCAATCAATACCAATCAGCTAAAATAATTCTATTCTTAAGCTATTGTCAGTAGCTATGTACAATGGAAAAGATTCTAAAAAATTCAAAAACAGTGGAAAAAGTCTTGAAAAAAATCCTAAAAAGTAGAAAAAGAAGCTGAAAAAATGATTGTCCTGGTGAAAACCTGACAAAGAGGTACTTGGATAACATAAAAAAAAACAAATATCTCAAAAATACCAAAAAATAAATCAAAAATAAAAAAATCGTGCCTTGGTGAAAACTTGGTAAACATGCGCCTTGGTAGCAAAAATAGCACTCCTACAAGTGGTGAAAACCTGGTAAACATGCACCATTTGTTAGCTTGCTTCTCCATCTATCAATGCTTGGATATATCTTCAGCACGTGCTTCAATATCTTTGAGCCAACACAAGAAAGAATACATTCCTATTTGATTGCTACATCACTTCCCAAATCATCATGGCTTGGAATTCTATCTTATCTTTCTTGCAAAATGAACAATTTCATTCTGCCTTAAGGAAATCAATCAATCAACGGTATTTCTTCAATACCACCAACCAAGAAAAGGTATTTTTCAATACCACCAATCAAGTCACATCTCATATCAACAAGGAAAACAATGTTTCTTAAACACTCATCCTATCATCAAGTGATCATATTGAATCTATCAATCAACAACTCAAGTACAAAAATGACCAATCATATGATATGTTTGCATGCATTCTGATTTTTGAGTGACTCTATGATGTATCCGTACTAGAGAAACAAGGAAGGAGTTAGGATATTTTTTATTTGAATGACTGCTTATTCATTATTGGTTTTTTTCTTATCATATCTCCCTACTGCTTTGATGATTCTCTAAAGGTTAGAAGTGCAAGGATAGGGGGCATGATATTTTATTTGATTTCTGCTTGTGATCTATATCAGTTTTTGACAAGGTCTATTATGACAAAGCTACAACTACATGAAAGGCTCTGATTTTGAGACCAAAGCAAACACTTATGTTCGACTAGATTTTTATCTTATCAAATTGATGATTATCATGCCTCCGAAGATATTCCATGATTCATTGTACTATAAGATCAAGGAAGGAATATGATATTTTCTTTGTTTTTTGTTTGTTTGTTAATGTAATTGATACCCAGGACATCATGATCTTTCATATCTTGATGCTTGTGTCACATTGCAATATCAAACTTAACTCATTAGTATTCATATCATTAGAATAAAGAAATTATTTGTGGTGGTTGTACTGAATCAAATATCTTAAACAAGTCGTATTCATAATCTCATGGTCACCTAAGCACTAGTGATGATTGGCGCACTTGTCTCCAAGAATGGTGATATTCATACTGACATGATTGCTTGATTATTAAGCAAGGTTGTATCCAAATGGGGGTCTGATAAAGCTCAATGATGAAATAAGAAATAAAGGAAGGACAAGAAAATGGAACCTGCATTTGCATTCTAGTGTTGCATGGCATTCTAGGAGTTGTGTGTCTTTTTTAGGAAATGACAACGTGAAAGGTTGTAATAACATACATTTAAAAAGGGAAATGAAAACTTCAAAAATTCAACCAGATATCATTTCTCTTATGATTGAGTATCTTTAATCACTCAGGTAAAAATCATCATTTGCATAATCATGTTCATTGCATTTCATTAACTATCATTAAATCCATACACGTGCATCCATAGCATTAATCTAACATCAAATCTATGTATCAAAAACATACAAAAATAAATGCATCCATAGCATAAGTAAATCAAGTAAATTTCTCAATGCATAATCATAATCATCTCATAAAGCATAACATATTAGTGACAAAGATACAATGAAATCCAAAACAAGAGAATGTCATCATATTTCAAATAATATATATAAGATACATCGTACAAATCGGATAAAATGGTGCTAGATCATAGTAATATCAATACATCATCATCAAAAATGTAGATAAGGCTCAAAATAAATCACGACTGACTGCTTGTATCATCTCCTAGAGCTCCTCATGGGGGAACATCAAATCTACTAGATCTGACACCCTCTGACTGTGCTGATGCTCATGAAAATGGGGTAACTCTAGCAATAGGATCTGGTACTACTGAGAAGTATGCAGCCTGATAATATGATTCCCTACTACACTGCAAGGCGGCATCTCTCTAGGATATATCTAAATATTTTTCTCTCTCTACTAATTGAGTCTGTAACATAACTATTGTGTGTGTGTATTTGGGTACCTGTTAGATCAACACAAACACTTCAATAAATGGTTATATTAGCAACATGGGGTTAGTGAAAAACATGAAAAACATAGGAAACCCGCTAAAATCGATCTATTGCCTTCTAACTAGAAAGAGTGTGATGAGTTGCATATTAGCCCTCAGAATATGCTCCAA
>MU225738.1:439495-453587 GCA_018584345.1 Thuja plicata | reverse complement strand
TGATTATTTGATTTAGGGATTTATTTAATTCCTTTATAATTAAATACTATAGCCATGTTTGATTTTGATTTGATTTGATTGGTTGAAATTGATTTGAATTGTATGGCTATAATAGTTTAATATAAATTAGTGATAAAAATCACCTAGGATATTAAATTGATTCAAAGAATTATGCCAAGCAGTAACAGGGTCGTTTGGACATAAATCAAGGGTATGATCACACTTAGGGCAAATAGGGTCTATAGTTGCGACAGACCAAATTCAGGTGGTTACAACTATATGGGTTTGTAGTTGGCCTCTCTTTATGGAGTCATGAAATTAGTGTTGCATCACTAGTGCCTTGTGTTGGTGTACTTGTAAGCCTAGGACCAGGTACCTATGCACCTATGGGACCTATTTGTACTCCTCTTTAAGGAGGACCTATATGACCACATGTCTTCCCTTTGCTCGACTGTGGGGGAGTACCTATCTGTGATCCAATCTGAACACCTGGACAAATCCCTCTCCTAGTGGTCCTACTCACTCTCATTTGTGGAGGAACATGTGTAGATGTAGTAACATGAGTATCAGAAGGCATCTGTGCTGAAGATGGTATCTAAACTGAAGCTAACCCTTGTGATATCACTGGCATCTGTGCTATGCTTGGAGTATTAACAAAAGTAACCACATGAGGCACCTATGAGGAAGAAGGAATTTGTGATACAAATAAAACCTGTATAGAAGAGGGTTATACCTAAGTAGCCATTGGCTGTGTAGGACCTCTGATCCATACTCTAACCTATCTCAACTGATCACCATGACCTCTACCCCCACTCTCATCACTATTGCTAGACCGTCTATGAGAAGTATCCCTAAGAGCTCTACCACCTCTATCATCATCAACCCCATCACCCTTATCTACCATCACTGGAACTACCTCCTCAACAAATGTCAAATGTGGAAGTGGATGTTGTACAAAGTATGTTGAATAGTCTGTAGTCATCCCAACATCTATAATATCATGAGAAAGCTCCCATCAAATAGGTACTAACCATTGATGCTCAATGAATGCGATATCATATCTCAGTCTTGGGCCCCACTCTACCTCCTCATCCCGTGTCTTAACATAAGTTTCCATACAATGGGGAATTGGTTGTGCCATACTATACTATTGTAAGACATGTGTTACAATGAATATCTCAATGATATACAGTGTGCATCCAATCAGATAATGCTCAGTGCACACAAATGGTATCTCTCGCCTATCACTCTGCCACTCCTCACAGTCTAAATATGGTCGCCAGATCATGAAAGTCATATCATCAATAAATCATCTCCAATACTCCAAATTACCCAGGCAGGGCTGCACCATATCTCCATCATACATGTAAATATATGAGGCATCTATCTGACGAGATCATGCTACTACTGGACATGTCACTGGGATGTGCTCCCAGACCAAGACCTGCAACAATAAAAGACTGATAGACATAGACCTATCCTTCTGATATAAAACCTGATGCAAATTATGATATAAATGAGCCAGGAGATAGGTACCCCAGGTTAAGCGTCGAGGACTCTGCAGTAAATCCTCCAGTAATCTACCCCATCCAACAAAAAATCCCTACGCACTCCTATCAGATACAAGGAAGCTGCCGATCAACCCTGCTAACACGCCTGGCAGTGCAAAACCCTGTCTCTCTATCCACTCCCAAGTAATGTTGTGCTCTACAATCAAGGGATCCTGGAATAATCTGACAACAACATCAATACAGGCTCGTCCAGTCGAATCATAGTATGAAAACTCTCCCATGAACGATATGCAGAGAATCCTCCATACATCCTCTGGAGTCACAGTAATCTCACCAGTGGGAAGGTGAAAGGTGTTATACTCAAAATGCCACCTCTCTATCAAAGATGTCAACAAACCTCGGTTGAACCTATACTCGGGCATCTCTAAAAGAAACCCTATTCCACAACGGGCAATATCTATACGGTCCTCGACTGATAATAATTGAATCATAGATAAAACTCGAGGATAAGGTCCTCATGTCTGCAAGGTGCCTCTATCAACCTACAAAGGTAAACACATGAAAAAATCAGACTTGGGGCAAACATGAAAGTAAAAATAGGACACATTCAATAGATAACTATTCTAACAGGTTCATGTAGGTAAAGGCATTTGGACTTAACAAATTTTTAGCCTTAAAAACTAAGTTTCTAGCTCACTTTCCCAAAAATTGCATATCAAGGACTGCATACGACGTTTCTAACATAAATGATCTTTCTCATGGGAAATGATTTTTTATTACTCGTAAACGACTAATCTTCCCAGAAATGACGATTCTCTGACAGGAAATGATATTTTATTAACCGAAAATGATGGTTTACTGGAAACAATCTTCTACAAATATGAGACAACATTTGAACAACCGAAGGCAATGAAACACCCTGAAAATGACAGTTTATTAACCAGAAATGACTTCTACGCTAAAAGCCATAAATTTGAAAAATGAAAGCAAAAACATGCATTAATGCTAAAATTGACAAGAGGCTTTCGATGAAATACCACTGGAGGGTAGTGGGCAGGTTGCTGGTGTCGATGGATAGTCTCAAACTGATGTTTCTCCATAGGGATCGACATTTTCTCTCTAAGCTCTGCAATTATCTCGTTGTGAATAGTAAAAAATGAATAGTAATTTTTGAAATTTTACCCTATTTAATCTCATTTTAGGGGTAATTAATTTCAAACTTTTAAACCAAACTATTGCTCATTCATTGAACCTTTTTGGCTCTAACTTTATCCTACAGAGTTTGATTTTGACCAAATAAGAAGCAGTTTCTTCGTGGTTCTCGCCACTATCTTTTCTATTGGAATCAAAATCTCCATTCAAAGCTCATCATTCTCATCCAGATTTTTTTCACCTGGAAACTAAGAAAATCTCATGTCCATTTTAATTCCAAGGGGGTATAATCAATCATTCTAATCAAGTGATTGTACTACCAAATCTTTCCAACAACTGGGGCATTATCAAATTCTGATTTGACTATACAATTGATCAAGTTATCAAGAAAATCAATTCCCAACAGCTGAGGGAATCTTCATTGAACATCATATCAAGTTGACAGTACTAAATCAACAAATCATCAAATCTTGGAATGAGTGATTTCAACGCTTCACATCAAATTGCTCACTCTTATCAAAATTCAAGTTGTGAACATTAGTGGAAATATTAATTTCAATGCACCACATCAAATTGATAGTATCTTCATTTGAACCAGTAAAACTCCCAACAGTGATCAGTTTCAACGCTTCACATCAAATTGATCATTTGTTCAAATCTTTGCTAGAAATCAGTTTCATCACATCACATCAAACTGGTTGTCTCGTCAATCTTTCTGAATTGGGTCTTGAAAGATATCAATTTCATCACATCACATCACATCAAACTGAGTATCAGATCAAGATTCTAGACATCATTGTAATAGTAATCAATTTCATCGCTTCACATCAAATTGATTAGTTGTTATTATCCCCAACAATCAGACAGGTAATCAGTTTCATTGATTCACATCAAATTGATTATTCTGGTCTTAATCTATCATCTGACATCAAAACAAGTTGGGGCATCAATTTCATCGTACCACATTAAATTGATTCCCTGATCATCATATGAGTTTCATCAAGCAATATAGAATATTCAACATCTTCAATCATTTTTTCATTCAATCAAGTTTGGAATCGAGTTCTAATCAAGAATAGTTGCATCGCTTCATATCCATATATTCGATCGCTAGTCAAAACCAGATGTTATTTGAATCAACGTGATGATCGCACATCAATTCAAAGGGAGGAAAATGTAATCACTTGAAAATGGTCTGATGAACTCAGAAGCCCTAATCTGAAATCAAGTCCCCCAGGAAATAACCAAGGCTGTCAACTCAAAGTTAATCACAATTATATAATTAAACTAGATCGGTTTAAATATATAATTCATCAAAAATCCTAATCTTAGATCACTCACCAAGAGGCATTAATTCTTCAATTAATCTTGGTCAATTAAATCAAATCAGAATTTAAAATACATGGCTAAGGAAATTAATTAAAAGGAATTAATTAATTCAAAACATTAATATTCCTTCAACTTGCCTCAAAAGTCAAACCTCTAACCAATAAGAGGTAATCACATGGATCAACCAAGCTTCCATATTAGCCATACCTCATAGATGCATCTCAACCGTCAAATTTGAATTTAAATTTGAAGTCTTTTCCTTCCAAGGAAAAATCTATATAATGCAGCCTTCCTAGCTCATTTCATATAAATGCATAGTGAATTTTAGCATAGAACTAATGGCAATTTCATTCTAGCAATAATCTAGTTCATTTAATCAATCTAATCTATTTCAATTTCATGCATTTGATCAAAATAGAGCATAAGTGAACATGTTTTGATGCATTTTAGGCATTCTTGATTGAATATTCCATTTCATGGTTGTCCATTCAATGATCTAATATGCTAATTCTGAGAGCAATAACAATTAGATTACAATCTTCATGACTAGGAAGCAATAATTTGATTTCATTTGGTTTTCTATATTTTCAATGAATTTGATCTTACTAACCAATTGATATAATGAGTTATTCAGTGGTTGTGTACAACATTTATTGTAGGTACAACATTTATACATCACAATAAGCCAACATATTTGCTAGGATGACATATGTTTGTAATTTCATTGGATATGTATATATATAGAGAACATCTTTCTGGATTTGAAATGAGATGGATAGAAGAGCGAATATTGAAGATGTTATGATGTGAGTATGATTATGTGGAAAAGTATGTGAACCAAATAATAAGTGTGAAGGAAAATACCGATGACAAAGTAAAGGTGGTGTTAGAAAGATTTTGCAAAAGTATGTTGAAGACTGATAGAAGATCTCAGTTCAGATCTGCTGCTAACAATGATAGTGTTACTCACTAGAACTAAATCCATGCACGTGCAGATGCAATTTCATTAGTTTAAGTTTCATTTGTAAGATCACTTTTTGTATTAGTTGTGATAGCTAATTTGTATGAATAGGACAGTTAGCATGACTGACACTGAGCCTTTCTTGTAGTGAGAATTGTAAAAATCACCTTAATCGATGTTCTTTTTCATGAGAATTAGCTTCTCTGTGATTTTTACCACTTGGGGTTTCCATGTAAATTTAGTGTCCATTGTGCATAGTTTTTCTTTTGTGATTTCATGTTTATCAGTACTTTAATTATCAGTTTGAAATAACATTGTTACCGACATAGTTAATATTTTAAAAATATCTTGGGATAACTAATTCACCCCCCCCCCCTCTCAATTATCTGAGGTTGTTCAACATAACATTTTTGGGGTCACTTGTGTAGATTCATGTGCCATTTGTATCTTCACCTACCAAATGATTGTATTTTTTTGTCATTTGTTCATTGTTTGTCGATTAGTATTGTTGGGAGCACTCGTGTAGATTCTTGTCTTCTTCATTCTGATCATCAACTTGGTTTCAGAGGAGGTTCTTCATGCAATATTGTTGTAGTTATCATTCACCAACTCTCTGCAACTTCTTTTTTCTCTGAGAATGTTCTTTATGTTTCTATTATTTTTTGGGTCAATTTATTGGAGGCTTCCTAGTATTTTATTCTCTATTTTCTCTCTTTTGGAGAGGATTTTTCTCCCACTAGGGTTTTCTCATTTTCACTGCTTGTGAGAGATCTTTTTCTGTATTGGGTCTTTAGTTTCCAAGGCCCATTCTCACATTTCATGCATTTAAAGGTTTTTAACTTCTTCATAAGTTTCAATTAAGGGGGTGGGGGGGGGGGGGGGGGGGGGGGGGGGGGGAGGTGGGAGGTGTTAGGTGTTAGCAGATTCAACATTTAGAGATATATTTTTAAGCTTAAGTTCACTTAGTTGAGCTTTAATTAACTTTTCTAATTTTAGGGCTTCTTTCTTTCTATAAAGAAAGTCATTATGCATTGTATCATTCATTTTGTATATTTTTCTTTCGAGGAATATAGATATATTTCTTGTTGCTCTTGTTTGTAGAAGATATTATTCATTTTTTGTTTGATCTTGAAGGTTCTTGTGTTGCAAAATTCAATAGGAAATCCAATGCTTACCATGTCACTATATAAAAAAAATCTTAGTTCCCTATCATTCTAGTAGATCGAATTGACAAGAAGTTAGATATCTCTTGGTTCAATTATAAAAGACAACCCATATGTATTCCAAGATCTACAATCAAATTCCTACATTTGATGGATATGATATTTTGTGAATGGGATGCATATGATTTTTTATTTTTTAAATTTATGGATAAGTTTTAGTTTGAATATGAGGACATGTGGATGTGACTATTTAGCAGTTCTCTACATAGAAAGGAGTATGAATTGTATCAAATATTTCTTAGATATTCCTTTTACTTCTTGAAATGACCTTGTGGCTACATTTGAAGATATTTTTTTACTTTGTGTTGACCCTATTGTTCTTGACTAATAATTAGAATAACTTTATATATTTTGGAGCATAGGAGATTGACATGTCAAGGATGATATGGAAAAGGTACTTATGTAGAAGGAAGCCCCTAACTCTAACTCTAAAAAACAACTTAGGAAATTTTGAGATGAGATTTGGGAACCAAGAGAGGTCCACTAAGCTAAAGTATTTTTTTTATTAGTTGCTCCTTGGATACTTTTTAAGATGGGAAAGTGATTGAATGTGAGAGGATGAGTGATTGATGCATATGAAAGTCTTTTAATACAAGCACATAACATTAAATCATGCAAATATGTGTTGTGTCAACTCACAATAGCTTGTAGAATAGCTGAGGTCAACTAAACTTAAATTTAAATTTTAGAAAAATAGGTGTCAAATCCATGCTTATGAGATTGACCTTACAACCACATAAATGATTTTAGATAAACAAATCAGAATATCTTTATAAAAGATGAATATTTAATATACACTAAATCATAAATATCATAATAAATTAAAAACTATATATATATATATATATATATATATATATATATATACTAACTTCACACAAAATCATGCTACATATATTAAATAATTCTCTTAAAATATAAAAATAATAATTATAAAAGATGAATATTTAAAATACACTAAATCATAAATATCATAATAAATTAAAATGCATAATTATATATTAAAAACTATAAATTTGAACAAGTAAAAACTATAAATAAACTAACCTCACACAAAATTATGCTACATATATTAAATAATTCTATGAAAATAAAGAGAAAAATAAATTAGGAATACCATAAATATACAAATTTCTATACATAGTCATTGACTTGGTTGTCCTTTAGGTTCTTAATTATTCTCCCTTGAATTGGAATGGGTTCTAATATTATTATTTTAAAGGTTTATGTTTCAATCACCCAAGTCATGAGTTTTAAGTTTACACGTCACACATATGCTATGTATTTCCGACATTTCAATTCATTGTTTTGACCTTAGATCGACATTAAAAACAAAAAAACAAAGTGGAATTATGTCCATATAAATCGTGATTGGAATAGTGGAGAAGATATACTATTAATATAGTGATGATATGAACTATTCTAAAATATATTCTCCATCATTTTATTAACCTCCAAAAATTGATCCCTCACATGTCATCACACCCCATGTGTTTGTTAGTGGGTTGAGGGAGACCCCCCCCCCCCCCCCCCCCNGGACCCCCCCCCCCCCCCCCAAAAAAAAAATTGGAACAATATTAATAAATTTTTTTAGTAAAGGAATTAAGAGATCTATCGTTTTTATATAGGAGTTCTTTTATGAACTTTTATAAAATTTTTGTGATATTTAATGGATCTTTATTTTAATAACAATTATTTTAACATGATCTGATACATTAGAGCAACACACCCTTTGATACCATACAGACTAGGGGCGACTAGACCTCGTGACCTTATGCCTACTACAACAAGCACATATCAATTGAACCAAGTCCCAACCAATTAGTAGTTTGAATTACAAAGTGTATGATTTTTTGGGAGATTTAGGATTAAGAAATAAGAGACGTGTTTTATTAAAATATATATTGGGTAAGATTTCAGCCTATCTTTTTCAAATGTCACAACCATAATTTTATATATAATAAAATTTATTTATTGTCATATTCTTTATAAACCTTTCAACTTTAGCAATAGACTAAAGACAACTTGATATTTAAACATATAATAAAAATTCAACCTCACATATGTACAAATACATTATTACAACACATCTCATTTGTTATTGTCTGTTCACATAATTGTCGTGTGGTCATTGTACTACTTTGATGTTTTGATGTAGTCTTCTTCCCAATCTCTAAAAGGATATTGCAAAATCTTTTCTAGTCATTGTTATATCTAGTGTAGTCCACTATAATGTGAATACAATCAAATCATGTTTCCTTGATGGGTATAAACTCTTACAGATTGGTGAAAACAAAGGTAATTGGTGAGCATGCTCTAATGAGGTCACCAAAAGAATTGTTTTTTTAGTGAAAATATGTGGGGTTCAATCTTATTGTCAATTTGTTTGGTCCACCATATGTTAGTGGTTCAATCTAAATACTAAGACCTACATAAATGGTACAAATTTAATTTATTGATTATTTGTAAATAATATTTTAGTTTAAGTGAGGTATTATTTTGTTAATAAAAAAATAAATAACTATTTATTTTTTTAGTTTAGAGGTGTAAAATTCATAGTTAAATATAATGATATTTAAATTAAGTGTATTTTATTAAGTATGATGAATATTTTTTTTATTTTAGGATAAATTTTTTTTTGATGAATATGTTCTTCCGTTAATATTTAATTAAGTGTTTTACACTATTCACATAAAAAATGAGGACATGAAATCACTTCATGAAAGTCATACGGTCAGAGCTCAAAAGGCCAACTAAAAACATAAACATTGGTACAACCCTAAAGCATAAAAAAATAAACAAGTCGTTGTGCGGCTAAAGTGGTGCTCGCAAAAGGTGGAGGGTCACAGTCATCCTTCTATTCCCATAGATTAGCGGAGTTAGGATTGAGGTACGGAAGGGACCCCAATCCTCAGTTATTAGTAATTTTAATGAGATAATTAATCATAAGAAACATGTAATTATAATAGGTAAATATTAAGGATTGAAATGTTTTATTAGATTTGAAGAGAAACAAATTAAGTATGGAAAATATCAACTTAGATTTAAAAATAAATAAATACAATTTTAGAAAAGTGTTAAATGAGAATTTGAATAATCAAGATTAAGAGTTCGTCTATATAAATTAAAATTAATACTAGGGTATATTATAATAAATGTTTCTTTAAAAATTAATTTTTTTCATATTTGTTATATAGAAATATAATATTATAAGTTAAAATATTTTCATAATAGCTATTAAAGTTTAAAGCGAAAAGTTATGCTTCAAGAATAAACTTTTTGTTATACATGATTTGAATAGCAAACTTAAAAATAATTTTTCTATAAGCTATATTTACGATGGCAAATCAGACACCAGATTTGTTATTAATCTATAAATTTGTGATCATAAAATATTTTGAAATTATCCACCAATCTATACTTTATAAGGTGAATCAAATATTAAATTCTTCATCAACCTATACTTATGGTGCAACTCAACTAATAAATTTTCTTATCAATTTTTTTTAAAAAAAATATTTTTCTTTATAGATAATATTGGTATTTCATTGACATGCTAATGGGTTCTATCGAGTTAATTTGATCAGGCAAAGACGAGAAGATGTAGTATGGGAGGCCCCATCAAAAGGATGGGTCAAAGTTAATTTCAATGGGGCACATCAGGTGTTGGTTGTGTAGCGAGGGATAGTTCAGGGCACATACTTGCAAGTGAATCTAAAAAATTGAACAATGCAACCATTAATGAAGCGAAAGCCTAGGCCAGTTGTTGAGATGGCGAAGAGGATGCATGTTGAGTGGCTTCATTTGGAAGGTTACTCCCAAATAATTGTGAAGTAATCGCCACAGGTAAATCACATGTCTGGAAAATAGATAAAATGATACACATTATTCAGAGGAAGTTGGTGAAATTTGTCAATTTCAAAATTTCCCACGTCTAACAGGAAGGAAACACGGTGGCAGATACACTTTCCAAATTGGCATCATAATTTCCAACTCAGCAAGTGAGAGGATGCTGAGGTGGGCAACCGAGTTTGTTGATGTGACTTGAATAACACAAAATGATTGTGGGAGATGACACCATTTGAAGAAATTGAAGTGAGGTATGTTTTTGATGAAATGCAAATTAAATTTGTCATGGTGGTTGGGAATTTGAGTTGGCCAAAAGGACGGGGAGTAAATGCTCACATCACTCAAGCAATTGGAATCTTCAAAGAGATTTTGATCGCCTTTATTCTTCATTGAAGTCGGTGGTAATTCACAAATTATATTTTGCAGTGGAGGCAGGCTTCAACCTGGGTGCGACGAAGTAAAAATGACATTTTGGGGAGAAATCACAGACGAGAAGCTATGAAATGTGTTCACCATTGATGACCCTTTCTTTATCACTATGGTGTGTGGTTTGTTTAGGATTGATTTCCTCTTGGTTGAGTATAAAGCTAGGACCAACAACAATATCTTCTTCCTCTTCTGTGCATGGGGACTAGAGTTTAGCAATGTGAATGTGATGCACAAGGTCATGGTGAGGTGTGTGCGTGAGGAGTGGAGAAAGAAACTCAAAAATTTCCTTCAAGTGGCTGAGCCAGGGATTGGGTTCTGGATGCATAATGAAATTTGGATTCTTGTCCTTGGCTACCCCATACATCTCCATCCATTTATATTCTACCATGCGGCAGAAAATAGAGATGTCAGAAGATGGAAGAAATGAACATGTGGAAGGTCATGTGTCAATCCATTGAGGACTAGGAGCATGTCATCAACTTTGGTTTGGACAATGAGAATTTTGAAAGAACCCTTCTGAAACACTAGTTCGCAGACTATTGGAGACCACCAAGAGGTGGTAGAATGGAGGATCGATGAGGAGGAAAAACTAAAGGAAAAAACTGAGAAATCAGAGAAGGGGAAAGTCAAGATTTGCTTAACATAGTGGGGACCAAGAGGAAGAACCATATGTGCTACACCCACACAGAGAAGGAGAGGTGGTAGGATAGGGAAGAGAATGAAGAGCAGTTCCAAATGATCTAGGTTCCTCAAATCCTTCAATGTAGCTCCATTTTCTGGTTTTTGTGTCATTTTTGTACATGCTCTGTACCAAAGAATGTTTGAAAACCCAATGTTGTATAGGGGGTACTGAGTCACAATATAGTTTTTGGGATTTATAGGGTTGTTGATAGCCAAACAAAGTAATGGTAATTGTGGGTAGACGTGGATGTGGGATATCAGATAGTTGCAGGTTTTTGGCAGATATAGACTTCAAATTTCAATGTTACATGTCTAAATTTTATTATTATACTTAAATAAAATAAACTATTTACCTACCAAAAAAACATTGCTATTTTCATTAAATAGGAAAGAGAAATGCATTACAAGTATGTCTTTATTTAGTAGAAGTAAAAAATGTAGGCTTCTAAAATAACTGGAGCCAAACACCCCACTCTAGTCCTTAAACAAATCATCCTTCTTAGAAAGCCCCAAACAACAAGTCATCAAACTAAACAATAGTGCCAAAATTCATACAATTTTTCAAACAAAAACAAAAAATGAGAGGATACCAAAAAAAGGGCCCCAATACATACTAATACCTAACCAAAACACCCCCTAGCCTCTTCAACAAAGAGGCAATACTACCCTGACAAATAGAATTCATCATGGAATAAACCTAAATGATTACATGAAAGTGTTGGAGATTTGTTTCTGTGCAGTTGATTGATTGTATGTTTGTCATTGATGACAACATGTAATACACAGTAGTGATTCTGTATGTACTTATCAAAATGATGATATCAAGCCTTGCGTGGATATATTCAGGTTGCAGACGTGTTTAACATGTTATGTTCATACACGTAGACTTAGATATGATGTTTCAGTCAAGTTGTGTAATTCTGTTATTGGCAATTACAGTTTTGGAAGAGTATCTGTTTAGAGCCAACGTATTTAACGTGTTTCTTGAGTTGTGCCTATCTTCAGGATATGTGTGTGTATATTCATGATTAGTTATGAGTTAACTATGTTTGGTTAAACGTGCCTATCATGTAACATCAGGATCGTGCTATTTGAGATGATTTTGTGAAGCCGACTTAGTGAAGCGTTGCATCTATTCAGTTTGTGTTGCGTGGACTTAATATTGTTTGCATGCTTAGTTAAACTACCAAAGATGTTGTTGAAGTGTTTCCAAGAGCTGACATGACCCTCTACTTTAAAGAAGATACTTATAGTAGTTTGTTTGTAAACACAAAATGTGAATGATAAGAAAAGAGATAGAAAAAGTACAGAGCAAAATATCAGAGTTGTTTCATTCATCAAGGATCTATGTGAAGAAGACGTGAAAGATTACAATACATTGGAACTGATCAAGATAGCAGGTCTACTCTATAGTTCATCATCAGATATAGTGCACATCTGTTCTACAGAAGGTTGTAGCCTTCACCATTGAAGCAGTGAGCTTTTGGAAAATGAGTCCTCACCCCTAACATGGTTATTTGTAAAAGACTCTGTTATGCCCTGCATCCCCGTCCCTACATTTTGTGTGCAAAATGTTGGGTCCCCCTTTCTTTTGCTTTTGCCTGCTTTTGCTTTGCGAGCTTTGCCTTGCCTTTCTTCCCCTTTTGTTTTCTTTCTCTAGGGTTTTCTTCCCCGGCGTGTCGTTTTGTTGTTTGTTTTCTCCTCCGGGACTCCGATTCTGGAGGTTGTCTTTTGTCGGGAACCAGATTCTGGACTTTGGGATTTTTTGCCATGATGTTCTTATGGACATCATCACGAGGAGTCCCCGGACCCGGAGTCCGGAGGTTTGCCTGTCCGGAGATCACCGAAAGGAGAAGGATTACCTTTTATCGCGGGTATAAATAGAAATTATCTGTCATTTTCACGTTTACCGCGATTAAAACCTTCGAGCACTTAGAGCGAATTAGAGCGATTTTAAAGTGATTAACAGCGCGTTTGCAGAGAATTTGTGATAATTAAAGCTTAACACCTTCTGTGTTCTCAGGAAATTGCGAGTGCTTCATGGTGGTGATTCTAACAGTTTGACAGCTCGAGCTCCCGTGGTAATCTACCCTTTCTTCCGCCTTCTGCATTTTCAGGTTGGTGTTTCTGCCTTTCCCCCTCTCTGCTTTGCTTCCGCTTGCTGGTTTTGCTTCGATTTTCATTTCATTTTTGTTTGTCTGGTTGTGCTTTGCTTCTCTGTGTTTCGTCTGGTTCGGTCCTTTGTTTCTAGTTTTTGCCGCCCGTTGGTGGGTCGACTCTGCCAGAGGGTTGTCCACCCTCTGTGCAGAAGTTGTTTTTCTGTAAATAGTGTAAATATTGGTCTGTTCGTAAATAGTGTACATATTATATGTACCCATTTTTGCCTTGTCTGGTTTTTCCCGCGGGCGTCGTCCCGTGATGTATATCCATGTATATATGTATAATCATTGTATAAAACCCCTGTATATCTCCTTCTGTTCTCTATATATATCGCTCAGCTTCGTGTATATCCTTCCAGGTGGCTCGACATTCTGGTTGAGTCACCTTTGGTTCTGGTTTTCGCCTTTGAACTCACTTTCGAGGCAGAAAACCACCTGTTTGAAACTTGGCTCTTGGCCGGTTTCAAACAGGAGATTTTCTCTCTCCTCCATGAAATCTGTCAAAACCTCATTTACGTCCCATGTGCGCAATCAATTCCAGCCAAGTGGCTTTCCCTTTTCACGTGTTCGGACAGTTGGCTCTGCCGTCATCGCCATCGAATCTATTTAATGCCAACACACATGGCGTCCACATGGGTTTGACAACTTGCCTTCTCGTATTCTCAGTTAACATGTTGGAATAATGATCTATTTGTCATCAGTGAATGCACTTAGTGAAAACACTTATTCGATTTTGAATGCTTACCGAGCTCATCACTCAGTCCACAGCCTATACCGAGCATTCAGTAAAGCTTACCG
>MU225738.1:417129-432326 GCA_018584345.1 Thuja plicata | reverse complement strand
GCTTGCAGTAGATTAGATGAATGAATGGTTAGAGAATATAAAAGTACATAAATGTTTTAAAGTTTTAAGTGTTACTGATTCACCCCTCCCCTCTCAGTAACTTGGTTAGTCCTGAATATTTCCAACATAACGGTCATTTCTCTGGGCTTCGGGCCTCTTACCACCATCTGTCCCGCGTCTTTTCTAAGTGTGACAAAATTTCCCGGACCTGGACGTATATTGAAAATCTCAAGTTCATGATGTGTTTTTCTTTCTGGTTACCTTTGCACGATACTAAATTTTCGGGAAAGCAAACACCATGGTGATAAGATCTCCGGACCCCGGAGTAACTATTTTACTTTGATAAACCTGTTCTGACGGTCGCTTTTCCTCGCAGGTTTCTGGAGTTATCTTCCAAACATGTCTGAAGCGTCTGCATCATCTCCACCCGGAAGTCCAGAATTGCCAACCACAACAGAAACTAGGGCAGCAGCAAAGTCAAAAATGGAGAAGGCCCTGGAGAAACTTCCCCTCACCATGAAGTTTGTACAAGATAACGCCATTGTGGGCTCAAAGATTGAGTCCAAGGTGAAACTACTGACCGACGCCAATGTCAGAACTTGGGAAGAAATGCAGGCCCTGGTAAAAGTGATGCACATCTAGCGACAGGCTGGAGACCAGCTCACAATCAATGTCAGAGGTTCAAAAATCCTCCAGGCAGCTTGCTTCCCATGCTCCGTGCAGTCTCCGGAGCTTGTCTTAACCCTGGCTGCCAACTATAACTCTTCTGTCTGGGCCGTCATGCTTGCAGCTGCAGAGCCCATGGGATACCCCACTCCACTGGTGTCCCTTGACCCAACCACATTCCAAGTAGGCTTGGGTATCCCACAATTTGAAAGATCCATGGTGGTCACAAGGACTGACGCCTTGAAATAGTTTACGCAGCTGGAGGATGCAGCTCGGGTATACATGAATACCCATTGGCTCAAGGCCCCGAAGAGAGACCCGAAGAGAATGAAGATAGATATCCCCCGTTCTAAATTCAAGTAGAGCATCCAGATGGGGATAATAGCATTGGCCCGGGTATTTGGGCAACCTTCTGCCCAGGAGTTTGCCAAGTGGATGTACTATTTCCTCCTCGGCATCACCACCAAGGGAGAATTCTTTGACTGGGCGACAATAATTTTCAATAATGTCGACTTCGAGTTCCAACAGTTGAATGAGAAGAAGTTCTACATGTCTTAATACGTTTTTTGGGCCCTGGCCCAGCAGAGGCCCCATTCCAACGGCCTACTTATAGATGGCGTTCTCAAGATTGGCCCAGGACAAAAGGCACCATGGGACTATTTCTCACAAATTTAATGGGAGGCCAGCTTCCCCAATTTCTGTCGAGTAAATGATGCATTCGTTTACTACCATCTGCTCACACCCACCCGGGATGCTGGATACCGCCTATCTACTGAGGCGATAAAATTAGTTAGTAGTTATGGGCACTACTATATCCAATTCCAGTAGCATACATACATTAGGGTCGCTAACTTCTCCGAAAAACCCTACTTGTTGCCCAAGCATTGTGGGGACAAGATCGTGCTACTGGAATACTGCCGGCAAATGATGGAATTGCATACCTTCTTTGCACTTAAGAAGGTCCCCAACGTCTCGTTCCCAATCACCTGTGGGAACTACACTTACTGTCTGGCCGCCGCAAAGGAGGCAGACAATGAGCTAAAAGGTTACAACTTGCAAGAATTTTACCTGGCGCAGAGAAATTTTGATCCGCATGGCTGAATTGCAACAGCAATGCCCCGGGCCTCAAAGCCCCATTATATACACGTGGAAGACTTTTGGGATGATTGCCAGGATGATGTAGATGTCCGGAGCAGGCACTATGATAGAATGACAGCTGGATTAATGTAGGAACTAAAGCTCTGAAGATTCCATCCGGGCTTCTCTGACACCGCCCCCACCATAGATCCCCAGTACATAGAAAAAGAGATCGATAAAATGGCACTGCCGTCAATGGATTGGGCCGCCCAAGAGGGGCCCACAATTGAGGACTTCACTCGGGAGGTGGTCGAGCGAAGTCATGCCTACTTTAAAAGGGTGTGCCCTGGGAGTATGCATCAAACTCCCCGACCGGCACCAAGGGTAACTCCGCCACCGGTACCAAGATTGACCCCAGGGGCCGGGACTTCCTTGCAGGGCACAGATAAGGGAAAAGGGATAGCTACAACACCCTACGCATAGGAAGTCCCCATTCAAGAACAGATCAAGCAATCTATGGCAGCCTCCTAAAAAATGAGGGAGCAGTTAATAACGAGGCTGGCCACTCCCCCGCTCATGGCCGAACCAATTCTTCCTCCTTCCTCCCCGTCGCTGGCAACCTTAATGGTCAAGGCAACGGGGGTGGATCCCATGGAGGCAGTAGCTATAGCCAATGCGGGGCCACCTTTGATCACCCAGAGGAAGAGGAAGCACATCAAACAGGCTAAGGCAGAGCCGGTACCAGTGCCAAGGGCTTCCCTCCCCCAAGAAGTAGAGATCCTTTCTTCTAGTTCCCCGAAACTAGAGAAAGAAGCAGAGCCGACAGAGGTCCCAGCCAGTCCCCCTCTGCAAGAGGAATTTGATAATGTATTTGCAACCGATGAGTTTGAAAATTTGCAAGGGGATGATACACAAGCAGGGATAGAAGTCCCAGAGAAAGAACAAGAGGCTGTAGACCAAGAGGACCCGGAACAGGAACCTGCGCAAGAGTAAGAGCAGGAGATAGAAGAAAAGGAACCAGAACTGGAAATTGTCCCTGCGGCTCAAGAGATGCAAGGTCTGGGAGTGGACCAACTAAAGAAATGTGAACAAATGGCATCCGCTGGGGGAACTGGACCTTCAGAAATACTCGTAAACCCAGCCGCCGCGTTCCCAAGGCCACTCCCAGGGGAAACCTTCAGACAGGTTATCACAGCGGCCCAAACTTTAAATTTTGGCCTGATACCTCCCCTACTGCCGACAGAAGAAGAAATTTTGGCAGAAGAAGAAGAAGAAGAGAAGTAGCTTGAAGAGGAAATCCCCAAAGAAGCCTACCAAGGTCCAGACCCAATAATGGACATATAGGACAAGGCTGAGGAGATGGAGGTTGAAAAGAATGTTGCTACAGGAGAAGTTCTGGCAGGGAGGACGGATGAGGTCTGTGACACTGAGGAGCAACAGCCACCGGGTACTGGGAGGGAATCAGGAGAACAAGTTCTCTTAGGAAGGCCACCTCTCCCACCCTAGTGGATGATAGAAAGAAAAAAGAGAAAGGCTCAGTCTGCTCCAGTGATTCCTCTCTCCCTGGCTGAGATGATGGCCCAAGTACAGGCCCCACCAAAAGCAAAGAAAGACCAGACAGTTCACACTCTTCAAACTAGGCCAGGCGGGGAAACAGTTGCCGTTGTGGCAACACCTCCCCCAGGCGCCGATGAAGCAACTACAGACCTTGCAGATTATGATGTTGGAGAGGTATCCCTAGGCAAGAGAGGGAAGCAAGGTGAAGTGGACTTGCTTAAAGAGGCAGCAAGGGCAGTTGAAGCCCGATACAAAAAGGAGGCCCAGAGGCTCAAGGCTGAAAAGGAGAAGAATGAAAACCTTATGGGGTTGCTTACTAAGCTAGCCAGACCCATAAATGCTGCCCCTCCAGAGACCTCCACATCAGAGGATTTACCGCAGAGTGACATAGACTCCCTACGAGTAATGAAGAAGAAGGCCCAAGCTGTAGATGAATGGGTCACCCTACAGATAGGAAACACCTGGTGTTTCCTAGCGTCCACTCTCTCGGACTTATACACAGCCCGACAAGTTATCCATCAGGCAGAAGCACTCATTGAGCAGTGGGAGAGTGACGCCAAAAATTATCAGGCGTGGAAGGTAGAGCTCGAAGAGCTCCTCACCTTGGGAGAGAACATGATTTCTGAATTCAGAATTCTGGGTGAGGAATCATTTAATTTTGTAAGGATTCAGCACGCTAGACTTGACCTCACATTGGAGGTAACCAAGCAACTGGTAGAGTCCTTGCAAGAGAAAGTACACAATGTAAAATATCCTTCTAATTTATTCAATTCTTATGTAATAAAGATTTCCGGGGCTGATCCCCTTAGTACAGATACGTACACCCCCGAAGATTCGGTTTTGGGGAGTTTTGATGAAATAATGCAATCCCGATATCAATCACCAGAGGGGATAGACGGGGCCCAAATGGAAAAATTAATTGAAATAATACTTAAGGGCCGTGACGCAGCAAGGATGGCGGACGAATTCAAAGAGAATGTTTCAGACCTGGGGGAACAAGTTGAAGTGGCCAGGCATAGAAGGGCCAGCCTGAAGAGTGTAGATGAAGACGACATTTCACGCCTCCTTCAGGCCTTCAGCGATAATAAGCAACCTTGAGCTTTCTCTGGAGGCCGGGGAAAAACTCACATTGAGTATTCTTTATTCTTTTTGGGGACATAAGTTCCCGGATCCCGAAGTCCTGGATCCAAAATTTTGTATTCTTTAAAGTGATCCGTGTCCCGGTCCCCGAGGCCGACCGGTCACTTTCAGAAGTGGTTAATAAGACTGTCAGAAGGTGGTTGGGCACATCAAGGGGCGTCGGCTTGGAAGTTGGCCTTCTGATAGGGTGGTCTTCTCGAGGCGCTGCTCAAGGGTACATCTGACACATTGAAGATAGGGCACCGCATTTCCCATTTATGAGGCATGTAGCCTCAGTCCTTGAGGGACCTACTTTCTTCTTTCTCCTCTCTGGCTCTCTTCTTGAAACTGATTCTTCTGATGTATATTCTTATCTTATTCTTCTGACATGACAGACCTATTCTGTCTCCAGGTCTTTTGTAGGGTGGCGCAGGTAGTACCGGCCCCCGGATATTGTATTTTATTGAAATGTGTAAAATAGGGTTAGGGTTAGAAGAGTTGTATAAATAGTCAAATCGGCCCATTTCCAAGGGTCAGCAAAATTGATGATTTTGTTGTCCATAGCAATAGCAAAGTAATTTATTGTTTTAGTTACAGAGCTCAATGCTCCATTTGTTCCGTTCTCAGTAGTTAGATGCTCCCCTGGAGCCACCATTGTATCATGCACCAGTGCTTGCTGGACTGAATATTAATGAGGAAGGAAGAATTCTTGGCAATGATGTTGTTAACATTCCTGCTTCTGATTTAATGGTATTTCATGTTTTAATGTTCTTTGTCTTTTACTCTGGTATGTTAAAGTAGATTAACGACCTCTTTATTCCCGCTACTGATAAAATGCTAGCTGTTGGTTATGTATTCCTTCGGTATTTAGTTTAGTTTACCAGAGTATTATTGATGTTCCGGACATTTTAACATAACTGTAGTTAGATGAAATTCTTCTAACCCTACAGGATCTTTTTCGCTTTATTTGTTAAGTATAGAATACTCGGGAAAACCTTGCCTTGATAGAATCTCCGGAAAAGATGAGTTGAAGAAACCAGCTATCCCCCTCGAAAATAGTCACCTCTCCCAACTGAGCCCCGCACCATCATGACCCGACACCTAGGTGCTTGAAGGCCCGGAGGATTTATTTCCCCCGGACGGCCTTTGCAGGCGGAGTTGGCTGATTTCCCCAGAACCCGGTGACAACTTATGACTGTTGACGGACCCGGTCAACAAAACCCTGTCAACAGAAACTGGCGCTAGAAGGAGGGCATGAACTCATCCCCTTCCAGAGATTCTGATTTTACACCTTCTGAGGGTTCCCCGAGTTGTAGTTTTAGGAGACAAGCTTTCACTGGGATTGGATCTTTCTCCCCAGCGAAATTTGAAAGAGTCCTTAGGTCCACCCTGAATCCTAGAAAGTTTGTCGAACTCGAGCCCCCTGCTCGAAAGAAACGAACCACTAAAGTCCTACCAGCCACTATTGTCTGGGGTTCTACCATACCTCTGAATACCCAAGCTCCCCAGACAGTCCCAGGAACCAGTACCCAAACCACTGTCCAACATATAGTTCCCCCGATGGCTACATACTTTGAAAATACTGGGTCCCCAATGGGCACTTTTCTGGGTGCAACCAATGATTTACCCTCTCACCCGGAGAAAATCTGCCCACAATACGAGCACCTAGGCTTGCGAACCGTAGAAGAACACTTACAGGCATACAAAGGTGCCATGAATCAACTTCGGATCCAACATGAAGATGTTGTGACCCGTATGTTCCCGCTGTCCTTAGGACAAAGCGAGTTGAACTGGTCACTTAACTTGCCTGCCAACTCCATCAACACTTGGCAGGACATGGAGGATGCCTTCTTGGCTGCCTTTCGCGTACATGTGAACCTAGCCTGGTCCCACAGCCAGTTCATCTCCATCAGAAAGGAACCCAATGAACCTCTTGCAACATTCAACCATAGGTTCCAACGCGCCCTGAAGCGGTGCATGGGTCCTTTTATCCCATCTCCAGACGTAACCATACAGACCTATCTTAATGCAATGGACCCTTTCGTGTCCACTCTCCTTTGGAGAACAACCACCCTGGGTGACCGGGATACCTTGGCAAAATTCTACAACCTAGCCCTAGAGCTGTCCCGCGGTCTCAAAAAATCCCCGGGCGGGATTGGACAGAACACACCTTTTAACATGATCCCCGACGAAACTGCATATGCCGGGGGATACAACCCCAATCTGGCAATAGGTGCCCCCTTAATGGCGATGAATCCTTCACCACTCATGATAGACCAGCAGGCACAGTATGTTTATCCTGCCCAGACCCAAATCACACCGGGTCTGGAAGTCTTCCCTTGGAATCAGCCGTAGCACACATAATAGACTCAGACACAACCGTCCGGAGTGCCCTTCTTTTAGTCGTCTGTGGCTGGAGGATTGCCACCCTCGACTCTGGTTAATCCTGCTGCCTCCTCGGGAAGCCAACAACCACAGCCGTCACATTGTGACGCCAACACTCAGTTGACCGCCGAGGTCGAATCCCTCCGGCGAATGTTGTCCACCCTGACTATGGATATGGGCCAATTGAAGGCGGGGTCCTACATGCAACAGAATTCAAATTCCCAGAGGGGGAACATTTTTTTTGGCCAGCGAAACAACAATGCTGGGGGAAGAAACTTCAACAACGGGCCTAGGCCCAACCAGCAACAATGGAATAACAACACGAATACCGGAGGCCCACCTCCAAACTAAAACGCTAACCAAAATGGTGCTGGACCATCCCATTTTACACCATTCGCAGACTTCCAGCCCATGACTAACTGGTGTCGATTACATGATACTAGTTCGCACAATGAGGTAAATTGCACCACCCTAGAGAAGGTCATCATGATCTCCCAGCTGGACAGGCAGCAGTCGCATGATGCTACTCCCCCAGAGCCTCCTGTCCAAGAAACAACCCATAGTGCCTTCACCTGTGATACCATTTTCTTCGGGACTTCCGGAGAAGATGATGAAGAATTTGAATTGCAGGGATTCTTTGACGAATCCATTCCGCCCTTTGAGGCCAACACCTTTACTAACCCATGGGCTCCATACAACACTCGGAGTCAGGCTAGTAAAGGACCCACTTACACACCTACACCTCCTATCAAGGATAGTCCTCCCCCTCGGAATAACGTAACTGATCGACCTGTGCCTCCAAAAGGTCCTAGCCCTAACCAAGCGAAAGACCTCATCAAGGAAAATCACCCGTTCCCCGGAGGAAGATTCGATATCACGAAGGCGTTAGAGCAGAACACCACCTCCATGACCTTGATGGAGGTTTTGTTAAACTATCCTGAGCAGAAGTAGTCTATTCTAAAGCTCTTAGGGAACCCGGAAGCAGTCATCCGCCCACCCAAGACTGTTTCCTTCGAAGATGCCAACGTGGCCGTCTTTCAGGGAAACAATGAGGATCCTCCCTTCCTACTAGGCTTGAACATTTATGGCAAAAATATACACAACTACTTAGTAGACTCTGGAGCTTCGGGTAACATCATGCCTTTGTCCATTTGTCAGAAGCTCAGACTCCACCCCACCCCATCTAACGACGCAGTAATCCAACTGGATAAGATTGCTGTAAAAATGGTGGGGGAATTGAAGAATGTCTGGATACACCTTATCCAGGACCCCAGGATATCTAGCATCATTGACATCCAAGTGGTGGACATCCCAGAGACCTACGAGATGTTACTAAGTCAGAATTGGTCTAAGTCCTTGAACGGATACTTCTCGACCGACTTCACGCATTTATTGCTTCCATGGGAGGGAGAATCAAACCAGATCTGGGTCGAAAGTGAACCCCGGATGAAACAGGCCCTTACCGAGGTTGGGAGGGTCAATGAAGTCCTTTTTGCAGAGACTTCTCTGGGGGTGTACAAACCTTTCGAAATTTTAACATTTGATTTCGTCCCCGGAGAGGATCCCGTCGTGCTGCAAAGAGCCTGGGACTTAGAAGAAAAGGTGAGAGTTGAAGTTAACTCTCAAGGTGCCTCAGCAACCCTTGCCACACTCCTGTCCAGCACTTGGTGCTGGGTACACTACCAGAAACATTTAGAACTAGAGTGTGGGCCATGTCTTTCGATCGCTAACCGGCACCTTGATACCCTCCAGAACAAACAGCATGCAACTGATTCCCTGGGACCCAGTGTCCCTGTGGGATGCGTTCCTTTGGCGCCATCCCCCGAAGAATCCCAAACCCAAACTCCGGAGGAAAATTCTACTTTCACGCCAGCGGTCCGGGAAGAAATCCCCAAATCTCCCAACAATAATCCAAAGAAAGCTCACCTTCCCCAGCCCCAAGTTGCAAATAATGACTTATGGACCCTTAAGTTTGATGGGTCCCGATCCAAACAAGGCTGTGGGGCCGGGGTAGAATTAATCAACCTATGAGGGAACTCCTTTCTCGCGTCCTACAGGCTGTAGGTTAACTGTACAAATAATGTCACAGAGTACAAGGCTTTGGTCCTTGGACTCTTATTCGCATTAAGGAAAGGTATCACCCGCCTCTGGGCTCTGGGTGATTCAGAATTGGTTGTTAAACAAGTTTGGAGTCAATACACATGTCACGACAAAAGGCTGGCCGCTTACCACAATCGGGCTTGGAGCCTTATCAAATATTTCGTTGCCTTTGGCATTGACCTCATTCCTCGGCAACGGAATTATGTCCCGGATGCCCTCGCTGTCTCTGCCAGCACACTTGAGCCAATGGCTGGCTCCCGACTCCAGATATTTTCAGTTGAGATGGTCCCCACCCCCTCCATCCAAGATAATATCACCCATTTTCAGGTTTTTGAGGACGATCAACATATCCTGGCCTTCATGGCAAATGTTGGTGTCTTTGAGGATCTGATAGTGGAGGAACGAGACCGTGACGATACTGGACAGGGTGATGAAGACGATGGGATCATAGAATTCCCCACCAACACCATCCCAAATGGGATGGTTGCATTGGAGCGAATCTTTGACTCAGACCCCCAGGCCCGTGAGAAGGCGTCATCCTCCCCTAAGGAAGGAAAGTTTGAAAAAGTTAACATCGGCCAGCCTGGTGAAGAAAAGATCATCCACATTGGTACCTCCTGCTCCCCTAAGGAAAAGGAGAAGATTCTCGTGGTTCTCCAAGAATACATCGATGTAATTGCCTGGGGATATGAAGACTTAAAAATGTATGATACATCTATCATGACCCACACTATTCCCCTGAAACCAGACGCTAAGCCCTTTCAGCAAAAGCAAAGACTGGTCAACCCCCTGATAGAACCTCTAATTCGTCAAGAGGTAGAAAAATTGCTGTCAGCCCGGATAATCTTCCCAATCTGGCACACTACGTGGGTTGCCAACCTGGTCCCTGTAAGGAAGAACGGCGAGATCTGCTTTTGCATGGATTTCCAAAATTTGAACAAGACATCTAAAAAAGATAATCACCCTCTCCCCTCGTTGGATGAGGTGTTGCAAATAGTGAATGGATCCCAGATGATGTCTTTCTTGGATGGATATTTAGGATATAACCAGGTCATGGTCAAGTATGAAGACAGAGAGAAAATAGTGTTTACCACTAAGTGGGGAACGTTTTCTTATAGAAGAATGCCCTTCGGTCTGATCAACACAGGGGCTACATTTCAAAAGGCCATGGACATTGCATTCGAAGGCCTCATAAATCGGTGCATAATCATCTACATGGATGATTTGACTATCTTTTTCTAGGACAGGCGTGATCATCCCGCCCACCTCGCTCAGATCTGCGAGAGATGTCGTCGGTATGGAATATCCCTCAACCCTAAGAAGTGCATATTCGGGGTCACCGAGGGGAAGTTACTTAGGCATATTGTCTCTAAGAAGGGTATATCCATAGACCCTGATAGAGTCGAAGCATTGCTGAATCTGCAAATGCCTGGTAGCAAGAAAGAGATGCGATCCTTCTTTGGAAAAATCAACTTCGTGCAAAGATTCATTATCGGATTCGCAAAAATAGTTAAACCACTCAACGAGATGATAAAAAAGGATACCAAGATTGAGTGGAGTTCTGAAGAAAAGAAGGCATTCACCCAGATCAAACAAACCATAACGGAGGCACTGGTCCTGGCTAGTCCAGACTATTCCCTTCCGTTTTACATTTATTTGTTTGCTTCGCCGCATTCCGCTTCGGCAGTGTTGACCCAAAAGTTTGAAGGGGAGGAATGACCAATAGCTTTCATGAGTTCCCCCTTCAACAATGCCAAAGTCTGGTATTCGCCACTAGAGAAACAGGCCTTTTCTCTAGTTCACACCGTGAAGAAATTCTGGCATTACATTCTCCGGAGCAAAGTGCACACTATCATCCCGGACCAGGCCGTCAAGTCTCTGCTGATGCAGAGTGAATTAGGTGAAAGACAGGGGAAATGGATGGCCATCCTCCAAGAATATGACATAGAAATGCAGCCCATGAAAATAGTCCGAGGCCAAGGACTAAGTCGGGCGATGGCTGAGGAGACTCCCCGCATAGAATGCCAAACTTACACAGTGGATTCCATCACCCAAGACCCGTGGTATACCGATTTAGTATATTTGTTGCTAAATAACAAATATCTGGAGGGGTTACCTCCCCACAAACGCCACGCTCTACGGATGAAAAGTGCACACTTCATGATCAAAAACTCCATGCTTTACCATAGAAATTATGAAGGGGTGTACCTCCGGTGCATCGACAGAGACCAAGCTGTAAGAATAATTGATGAATTCCATGGACAGTTTGGAACCGGGCATGGCTCAGCTGATGCCACTGCCCATCAGATCCTCTGGGCCGGATATTATTGGCCCCGTATCTTCAAAGACGTTTATGCTCATGTTAGGAAATGTCATACTTGTCAAACTGCAGTGCATCACGAGTGTAACCTGGCTATGCCTCTACAACCAGTCTATGAGGCTAGACCCTTCACCCATTGGGCATCTGACTTCATCGAAGAGATCAACCCCAACTCGTCTGCCAACCACCGATACATCCTTACTGCCACTGATTACTGCACTCGGTGGTCTGAAGCTATACCTTGCAAAAACAACATGGCAGATGTGGTTATCAAGTTCTTGGAAGAAAATATCGTCACACAGTTTGGAATGCCCTTCGCTTTAGTATGTGACAATGGTCTGGCGTTTTCTTCAGTTCAGCTGTTCGAATGGACCTATAATCGGAAGATCACTCTGAAGTTCTCCAGCAACTATTATCCCCAGGGAAATGGCGTTGCTAAATCAACAAACAAGAATCTGCTCAAAGTGATCAAACATTTGTTAGAACAGAATCCCCGGGATTGGCATCAAAAGCTGAAATTTTCCCTTTGGGCGGATCGCATCTGTATTAAGGCTACCCTGGGAACATCACCATTCCACCTGGTTTATGGCTAGAACCCTATATTCCCAGTCAATTTACAGATCCCAGTATTACAGTTCATGCAGGAATTTAACAATAGGGACAACATTGTGGAGGTTCGGCTCTTGAACCTGGTGCGAATGGAGGAATAGTGAGACGCAGCCCTTGAACATTTCGTACGTCATCAAACAGTGATAAAGAGCTGGTTTGATAGAAGAGCCCAATATAAAGCTTTTCAGATCTCAGATTTGGTCCTGTTATGGGATAAGGCCTGGGAGAAGAAAGGAAAGCATACCAAGTTCCAGCGACTCTGGCTCAGACCATACTTGATCTCAGAAATTTGTGGGGCAAATACTTACCGCCTCAATACTTTGACTGGGGAACCTGTCGCATTGCCTATTAATGGGCAGTTTCTCAAACACTATTTCGAATGAGGGTAAGTTTTTCCAAAGTTGTATTATATGTAAAGCCTTTCTCTTGTAAATATCTCTTCCGGGTGTCCCATTGCGAGGTACCCTGCCTTGTAAATAGCCTTGTCGACTATCCTCGAGGGTGGTCCCCTTTTGTTGCTTTTATTTTCGCTTTTGGTTTTCTTGTGGTCTCGGCATTTTGTTCCGTCTTGTAGGGATTGGAATGCTTCACATAACTCTAGCCTTTGGGGAAATGTCTACGGCATGGTGAATTTTAGAATCTATCTTTAGCCCGGTGGAATCAACCCGGTCTCTGGGGTTCGTTTCATAGGATATGGGACATTTTGAGGAATCTCCATTGGGCATCCTTTCTCAGAATTTGGTAATCGGTGAACTTAAATAATAATGCAAGGAACAAGTAATCAGACACACTGAGGGTAGATTGGCTGTACTGATTGGTTGACCCAGGTCTGAAAATCTAAAGGAATTCCTCCCGGGTCTAGGGCTTTATCCCCTCTTCGAATATATAAACACAGGTGGATAGGTGAAAGAAGTACCGCCATTAAAATCAGCTAAGTTTGAGCTTAATGGTGAAAGAAGTACCGCCTTCCCCTACCTGGAAACAAATAAAATAACAAGAGGAAAATTGGGATAAAACTCCGGTCTCTGAGGGAAATGAGCAAATTGATGACTGGTTCGATATAATTAGTGCCTCTTCTCTATCCCTCCCGAAGGTCATCGACTTGATTTATTTTCAAAGCACACATGACACCACTGATAAAAGACTACGGATTGGCTCCTGCGTGGTTGGATTCTCTCAGATATGTTGCCCTTTGCCTGTCAGACGCTTCCTGAAGCGGCTTGTTCCAGTTTTTCTAACCAGAGATTCTATAGTTCTCAAATGTGCTAAGGCATTTGTCCCAGATAGTCGCCATTTGTTATGCCCTGCATCCCCGTCCCTACATTTTGTGTGCAAAATGTTGGGTCCCCCTTTTTTTTGCTTTTGCCTGCTTTTTCTTTGCGGGCTTTGCCTTGTCTTTCTTCCCCTTTTGTTTTCTTTCTCTGGGGTTTTCTTCCTCGGTGTGTCATTTTGTTGTTTGTTTTCTGCTCTGGGACTCCGGTTCTGGAGGTTGTCTTTTGTCGGGAATCAGATTCTGGACTCTGGGATTTTTTGCCATGATGTTCTTATGGACATCATCACGAGGAGTCCCCGGACCCGGAGTCCAGAGGTTTGCCTGTTCGGAGATCACTGGAAGGAGGAGGATTTCCTTTTACCGCGGGTATAAATAGAAATTATCTGTCATTTTCACGTTTACCGCGATTAAAACCTTCGAGCACTTAGAGCGAATTAGAGCGATTTTAAAGCAATTAACAGTGCGTTTGCAGAGAATTTGTGATAATTAAAGCTTAACACCTTCTGTGTTCTCAGGCAATTACGAGTGCTTCGTGGTGGTGATTCTAATAGTTTGACAGCTCGAGCTCCCGTGGTAATCTACCCTTTCTTTCACCTTCTACATTTTCAGGTTGGTGTTTTCGCCTTTCCCCCTCTCTGCTTTGCTTCCGCTTGCTGGTTTTGCCTCAGTTTTCGTTTCATTTTTGTTTTTCTGGATGTGCTTTGCTTCTTTGTGTTTCGTCTGGTTCGGTCCTTTGTTTCTAGTTTTTTTCGCCCGTTGGTGGGTCGGCTCTGCCAGAGGGTTATCCACCCTCTGTGCAGAAGTTGTTTTTCTATAAATAGTGTAAATATTGGTCTGTTCATAAATAGTGTACATATTGTATGTACCCGTTTCTACCTTGTCTGGTTTTTCTCGCGGGCGTCGTCCCACGATGTATATCCATGTATATATGTATAATCATTGTATAAAACCCCTATATATCTCCTTCTGTTCTCTATATATATCCCTCAGCTTCATGTATATCCTTCCAGGTGGCTTGACATTCTGGTCGAGTCACCTTTGCTTCTGGTTTTCACCTTCAAACTCGCTTTCGAGGCAGAAAACCACCTGTTTGAAACTCAGCTCTCGGCCGGTTTCAAACAGGCAGTTTTCTCTCTCCTCCATAAAATCTGTCAGAACCTCATTTACGTCCCATGCATGCAATCAATTCCAGCCAAGTGGCTTTCCCTTTCCGTGCATTCAGAAAGTTGACTCCGCCGTCATTGCCATCGCATCTATTTAATGCCAATGCACCTGGCGTCCATGTGGGTTTGACAACTTGCCTTCTCGTATTCTCAGTTAACGGTCATTTCTCTGGGCTTCGGGCCTCTTACCACCATCCGTCCCGCATCTTTGCTAAGTGTGAAAAAATTTCCCAGACCCGGACGTATATTGAAAATCTCAAGTTCATGATGTGTTTTTCTTTCTGGTTACCTTTGCATGATACTAACTTTTCGAGAAAGCAAACACCACGGTGATAAGATCTCTGGACCCCGGAGTAACTATTTTACTTTGATAAACCTTTTCTGACGGTCACTTTGCCTCGCAGGTTTTCGGAGTTATCTTCCAAACATGTCTGAAGCGTCCGCATCATCTCCACCCGAAAGTCCAGAATTGCCAACCACAACAGAAACCAGGGCAGTAGCAAAGTCAAAAATGGAGAAGGCCCTGGAGAAACTTCCCCTCACCATGAAATTTGTACAAGATAATGCCATTGTGGGCTCAAAGATTGAGTCCAAGGTGAAACTACTGACCGACGCCAATGTCGAAACTTGGGCAGAAATGCAGGCCCTAGTAAAAGTGATGCACATCCAGCGACAGGCTGGAGACCAGCTCGCAATCAACGTCGGAGGTTCTAGAATCCTCTGGGAAGCTTGCTTCCCATGCTCCATGTAGTCTCTAGAGCTTGTCTTAACCCTAGCTACCAACTATAACTCTTTTATCGGGGCCGTCATGCTCGCAGCTGCAGAGCCCACGGGATACCCCACTCCACTGGTGTCCCTCGACCCAGCCACATTCCAAGCAGGCCTGGGTATCCCACAATTTGAAAGATCCACGGTGGTCACAAGGACT
>MU225738.1:370225-417079 GCA_018584345.1 Thuja plicata | reverse complement strand
AATGAAGATAGATATCCCCTGCTCTGAATTCAAGGAGAGCATCCAGATGGGGATAATAGCATTGGCCCAGGTATTTGGGCAACCTTCCGCCCAGGAGTTTTCCAAGTGGATGTACTATTTCCTCCTCAGCAGCGCCACCAAGGGAGAATTCTTCGACTGGGCGACAATAATTTCCAATCATGTCGACTCCCAGTTCCAGTAGTTGAATGAGAAGAAGAAGTTCTACATATCTTCTTACGTTTTATGGGCCCTGGCCCAGTAGAGGCCCCATTCTAATGGCCTACTTACAGATGGCATTCTCAGGATTGGATCAGGACAAAAGGCACCGTGGGACTATTTCCCACAAATTCAATGGGAGGCCAGCTTCCCCAGTTGGTGCCGAGTAAATGATGTGTTCATTTACTACCATCTGCTCACACCCACCCGGGATGCTGGATACCGCCTATCTACTGAGGCGATAAAATTAGTTAGTAGTTATGGGCACTACTATATCCAATTCCAATAGCATACATACATTAGGGTCACCGACTTCTCCGAAAAACCTTACTTGTTACCCAAGCCTTGTGGGGACAAGATCATGCTCCTGGAATACTGCCAGCAAATGATGGAATTGCATACCTTCTTTGCACTTAAGAAGGTCCCCAACATCTCATTCCCAATCACCTATGGGAACTACACTTGCAGTCTGGCCACCGCAAAGGAGGCAGACAATGAGCTAAAAGGTTACAACTTGCAAGAATTTTACCTGGCGCGGAGAAATTTTGATCCGCATGGCCGAATTGCAACAGCAATGCCCCGGGCCTCAGAGCCCCATTATATTCACATGGAAGACTTTTGGGCCGATTGCCAGGATGATTTAGATGTCCAGAGTAGGCACTACGAAAAAATGACGGTCAGATTAATGCAGGAACTGAAGCTCCAGAGATTCCCTCCGGGCTTATCTGACACCGCCCCCACCATAGATCCCTAGTACAAAGAAAAGGGGATCGATAAAATGGCACTGCCAGTAATGGAGGGGCCCATAATTGATGACTTCACTCAGGAGGTGGTCACGAAAAGTCATGCCTACTTTAAAAGGGTGTGCCCCGGGAGTATGCATCAAACTCCCCGACCGGCACCAAGGGTAACTCCGCCACCAGTACCAAGATTGACCCCAGGGGCCGGGACTTCCTCGCAGGGCGCAGATAAGGGAAAAGCGATAGCTACAACACCCTCCGCATAGGAAGTCCCCATTCAGGAATAGATCAAGCAATCTATGGTAGCCTCCCAGCAAATGAGGGAGTAGTTAATAACGAGGCTGGCCACTCCCCCGCTCATGGCTAGACCAATTCATCCTCCTTCCTCCCTGTCACTGGCAGCCTTAATAGTCAAGGCAACGGGGGTGGATCCCATGGAGGCAGTAGCTATAGCTGATACGGGGCCACCTTTGATCACCCAGAGGAAGAGGAAGCACATCAAACAGGCTAAGGCAGAGCCGGTACCAGCGCCAAGGGCTTCCCTCCCCCAAGAAGTAGAGATCCTTTCTTCCAGTTCCCCAGAACCAAAGAAAGAAGCAGAGCCGACAGAGGTCCCAGCCAGTCCCCCTCTGCAAGAGGAATTTGATGATGTATTTGCAACCGACGAGTTTGGAAATTTGCAAGGGGATGATACACAAGCAGGGACAGAAGTCCCAGAGAAAGAACAAGAGGCTGCAGACCAAGAGGACCCAGAACAGGAACCTGCGCAAGAGCAAGAGAAGGAGATAGAAGAAAAGGAGACGGAACAGGAAATTGTCCTCGGGGCTCAAGAGACGCAAGGTCCAGGAGTGGACCAACTAAAGACAGGTGAACAAATGGCATCCGCTGGGGGAACCAGACCTTCGAGAATAACCGTAAACCCAGCCACCGCGTTCCCAATGCCACTCCCGGGGGCAACCTTTGGACAGGTTATCACAGCAGCCCAAACTTTAAATCTTGGGCCGATACCTCCCCTACTGCCGACAGAAGAAGAAATTCTGGCAGAAGAAGAAGAAGAAGAGAAGCAGCTTGAAGAGAAAATCCCTGAAGAAGCCTACCAAGGTCCAGACCTAGCAATGGACATACAGGACAAGGCTGAGGAGATGGAGGTTGAAAAGAATGTTGCTGCAAGAGAAGTTCTAGCAGGGAGGACGGATGAGGTCTGTGACACTGAGGAGCAATAGCCACCAGGTACTGGGAGGGAATCAGGAGAACAAGTTCTGGCAGGAAGGCCACCTCTCCCACCCCAGTGGCTGATAGAAAGCAAAAAGAGAAAGGCTTAGTCTGCTCCGGTGATTCCTATCTCCCTGGCTGAGATGATGGCCCAAGTACAGGCCCCACCAAAAGGAAAGAAAGCCCGGACAGTTCACACTCTTCGAACTGGGTCAGGTGGGGAAACAGTTGCCATTGTGGAAACACCTCCCCGGGTGCTAATGAAGCGATTGCAGACCCCGCAGAATATGATGTTGCAGAGGTATCCCTGGGGAAGAGAGGGAAGCAAGGCGAAGTGGACTTTCTTAAAGAGGCAGCAAGGGCAGTTGAAGCCCGATACGAAAAGGAGGCCTAGAGGCTCAAGGCTGAAAAGGAGAAGAATGCAAACCTTATGGGGTTGCTTACTAAGCTGGCCAGACCCATAAATGTCACCCCTCCAGAGACCTCCACATCAGAGGATTTACCGCAGAGTGACATAGACTCCCTGCGAGTAATGAAGAAGAAGGCCCAAGCTGTAGATGAATGGGTCGCCCTACAGATAGGAAACACCCGACGTTTCCTAGCATCCACTCTCCCAGACTTATACACAGCCCGACAAGTTATCCATCAGGCAGAAGCACTCATTGAGCAGTGGGAGAGTGACGCCAAAAATTATCAGGCGTGGAAGGTAGAGCTCAAAGAGCTCCTCACCTTGGGAGAGGACATGATTTCCGAATCCAAAATTCTGGGTGAGGAATCATTTGATTTTGTAAGGATTCAGCATGCCAGACTTGACCTCACATTGGAGGTAACCAAGCAACTGGTAGAGTCCTTACAAGAGAAAGTACACAATGTAAAATATCCTTATAATTTATTCAATTCTTATGTAATAAAGATTTTCGGGGCTGATCCCCTTAGTATAGATACGTACACCCCCAAAGATTCGGTTTTGGGGAGTTTTGATGAAATAATGCAATCCCGATATCAATCCCCGGAGGGGATAGACAGGGCCCAAATGGAAAAATTAACCAAAATAATACTTAAGGGCCGTTACGCGGAAAGGATGGCGGACGAATTCAAAGAGAATGTTTCGGACTTGGGGGAACAAGTTGAAGTGGCCAGGCACAGAAGGGCCAGCCTGAAGAGTGTAGATGAAGATGGCATTTCCCGCCTCCTTCAGGCCTTCAGTGATAATAAGAAACCTTGAGCTTTCTTTGGAGGCTGAGAAAAAAATCACATTGAGTATTCTTTATTCTTTTTGGGGACATAAGTTCCCAGATCCCGGAGTCCCGAATCCAAAATTTTGTATTCTTTAAAGTCATCTGTGTCCCGGTCCCTGAGGCCGACCGGTCACTTTCAGAAGTGGTTAATAAGACTGTCAAAAGGTGGTTGGGCACATCAAGGGGCGTCGGCTTGGCAGTTGGCCTTCTGACAGGGTGGTCTTCTCGAGGCACCGCTCAAGGGTACATCTGGCACATTGAAGACAGGGTGCCGCATTTCCCATTTATGAGGCATGTAGCCTCGGTCCTTGAGGGAACTACTTTCTTCTTTCTCCTCTCTGGCTCTCTTCTCGAAACCGATTCTTTCGATGTATATTCTTATCTTATTCTTCTGACATGACAGACCTATTCTGTCTCTAGGTCTTTTTTAGGGTGGCGCAGGTAGTACCGGCCCCCGGATATTGTATTTTATTGAAATGTGTAAAATAGGGTTAGGGTTAGAAGAGTTGTATAAATAGGCAAATTGGCCCATTTTCAAGGGTCGATGAAATTGATAATTTTGTTTTCCATAGCAATAGCAAAGTAATTTATGGTTTTAGTTACAGAGCTCAATGCTCCATTTGTTCCGTTCTCAGTAGTTAGATGCTCCCCTGGAGCCACCATTGTATCACGCACCAGTGCTTGCTGGACTGAATATTAATGAGGAAGGAAGAATTCTTGGCAATGACGTTGTTGACATTCCTACTTCTGAGTTAATGGTATTTCATGTTTTAATATTCTTTGTCTTTTACTCTGGTATTTTAAAATAGATTAACGACCTCTTTATTCCCGCTACTGATAAAATGCTAGCTGATGGTTATGTATTCCTTCGGTATTTAGTGTAGTTTACCAGAGTATTATTGATGTTCTAGACATTTTAAAATGACTGTAGTTAGATGAAATGCTTCTAACCCTGCAGGATCTTTTTTGCTTTATTTGTTAAGTATAGAACGCTTGGGAAAACCTTGCCTTGATAGAATCTCCAGAAAAGATGAGTTGAAGAAACCAGCTATCCCCCTCGAAAACAGTCACCTCTCCCAACTGAGCCCCGCACCGTCATGACCCGACACCTAGGTGCTTGAAGGCCCAGAGGATTTATTTCCCCCAGATGACATTTGCAGGCAGAGTTGGCCGATTTCCCCGGAACCCGGTGACAACTTATGACTGTTGGCGGACCCGGTCAGCAAAACCCCGTCAACAGACTCTTAACAGGGTCAAACCCTTAATCAGGTCACTATACTTATTGCATTGTAAAGTACAACTCCTAACAGGTTTGAAATATCTTCTAACAAGGATTACTATAAATAAGTCTAGTTCATTGTGGGTACTAATTCCCACCGGAGTTTTTACCATTTGGTTTCCCCATAACAAAATTGAAGTGTTGTCTATTGTGTTATCTGAATGTGAATTTAATTTATTGTATTCTAAAGTTAATAAGTGAAAATAATTAAATTGGTTGATAACTGATTCACCCCCCTCTCAGTTATCCTTTAGGACTATTCTAATAATTGGTATCAGAGCCAAGTGCCTTGGAGAAGAATCCTAATAGCTTAAGGTAGATCAGATGTCTTAGTTTAGAAAAGAGAGCCCTAAGTTCGATGGAGAAAATTATATAGATTGGAAAAACAAAATGATAACCCATCTACAGTGTGTTGGTTTTGATATCTTTGAGATAGCCACACAAGAAGTTGTTATTCCCTCTTTAAAAGATCTATCAAGAGATGGTGCTACTAGAAAATGGAAGGATACATTCATAGCTAATGCAGTTGCCAAAGAAGCCCTTATAAGCGCACTATCTGACAGTGAATTTTCTGAGATCAAGAAATTAGACAAGGCATACACAATATGGAAGTATGTAGAAGACATGTTTGAAGGAGATATTCAAGAAAAGAATGCATGCAGGAAGACATGGAAAAAGAAATACAACAGTCTTGAGATGTTACTTGAAGAGAACATTAGAGCCTACAATCAAAGGATAAATGAAGCAGTCTCTGGAATAAGAAACAATGGTGGAGAAATATCAGAAGAAGATATGATGGACAAGCTGATAACTACATTAACAATAGACTATGAAAACAAGATAAGTATTCTAGAGGAAACCATGCAATTCTCACAAGACTTCAAGAGAGAGACTTTGATCAGTAAAATCTTTGCATTTGAGATATCAAGATTGAAGACTAAACCTAAAAGTGAAATAGCTTTCAAAGCCTCAGTCCATGGTAAGAAATCCTTACACATCTCTAGCCATAATGAGAAAGAAGATGTTGATGAAGAATTAGAAGATATCATTTCTATGATTGGTAAAAGAGAAAAGAAAGGAAAACGAAAATATGAAGGACAACTTCCATTCAAATGTTTTTCATGCAACAACATTGGTCACTTTGCATCTAAGTGTCCCACAAGAGTCAAGAAGTTCAGATCTGATTACAAACCTAAATATAAGAAGGAATGTTACCATTCTGAAGAAAGTGTAAGTGATGAAGATTCAAGTGAGGATGAAATTGGATTCATTTCCCTTAGAGACATGGAAAAGTTGCTCGAGGAAATGGACATTGTAGATGAAAATGAAGAACAAGAGTTAGCCCTAATTTCCAAATCAGACATCAGAACTGATTGGATCATTGACAGTGGATGCTCTCACCATATGACAAGTGACAAAGAAAGATTTGTTCATTTAGAAAAATACAAAGGTGGTATGGTTAGATTTGGAGATAACACTCCTAAACCTATCATAGGCAGAGGTTCTATCACTTTGGATGGAAAGAAATAGACAGATGATGTTCTGTATGTTGATGGATTACATCATAACTTGCCAAGTGTTGGACAACTACTTGACAAAGGTTATCATTTGGAGTTCAAAGACAAAAAGTGTATCATTAACAACAAGGATGGAGACATGATTGCATCAGGCTCCAAAACAAAAGGTAATTCTTTTTAGCTCAATTTAGATGTAAGTTTTTTTGTTGCAAAAGTGGATGACAGTTGGTTATGGCACAAGAGACTCTGTCATATCAATTTTGATAACATAGTAAAGATAAGTAATGTCAAGGAAGTCAGAGATCTTCTAAGTATAGCAAGACCAGTTGACACAATGCGTAGGGAATGTGTTATAGGAAATCATGTAAGGAGTTCTTTCAGAAGCAAGCAGAACTCAGCTAAAAACAAATTGGACCTAGTGCATATAGATTTATGTGGTCCTACCCAAACAAGATCATACAATGAAGAAAGGTATTTCATTTTGTTTGTTGATGATTTTTCAAGGATGATGTGGGTTGCGTTCTTAAAACAGTAGTTAGAAGCCTTTGAGAAGTTCAAAATATTCAAAGCTAAGGTTGAGAATGAATCTAGATTAAAACTGTCTGAGATCAGATAGAGGAGGAGAGTTCACCTTTGATCAGTTTTATGAGTACTGTGAAGAACATGGAATAAAAAGACAATTGAGTGCTCCTAGAACCCGTCAACAGAATGGGATTGCAGAAAGAAGGAACAAGATTATACTTGACACAGCACGCACTATGATGATTCAAGGAAAAGTTGCACACACATATTGGAGAGATGCAGTAAATACAAAAGTCTATACTATCAACAGAACTCAATTGAGGCCAGGTGCAGATAAGACACCCTATGAACTTTGGTTTGGTAATGTATCTACAGTAAAGTATTTCAGAATTTTTGGCAGCAAATACTACATCAAGAGAGATGATGGTGTTGGTAAATTTTATGCTAGAAGTGATGAATGTATTTTCCTTGGTTACTCTACAAAAAGAAAAGCATACAGATGTTTCAATTTGAGATTGAAAAATATAATTGAAAGTACTCATGTAAAAATTGAGAAGTTTATGGTTCAAGAGAGGTACTATGAATATGCACCTATGATTGAAGATGAACCCAAGCCTAGCAGCAAAGATACTGTTATTGAAGAAATGTTTGATTATATTGATGTCTCATGCAATGACCCAGAATCAAGCAGAGAAGAATCACAGATTACAGAAGAAGAAGTAATACCTAAGGTTCCTAGATTCACATCAAGATACCACTCTAAAGATGATATCATTGGAGATCAAAGCACCAATGTTTTGACCAGATCAAAAGCAAAAACTCTAACAATGGATGAAGAGGTATGTTTACTTTCACAGATTGAACCTTTAAGTGTTGAAGATTCTTGTAATGATTCTGATTGGAAGAATGCAATGAAAGAAGAATTAGATTAGATAATTAAGAATGAGACATGGGAATTGGTTCCTAGACCTAGTGACAAAAATGTGATTGCAATAAAGTGGATCTTCAGAAACAAGATGAATGAAGAAGGTACAATAGTAATAAACAAAGAAAGATTGGTATGTAAAGGATATGCGTAGAGAGAAGGAATAGACTACACTAATACATTTGCCCCTGTGAGCAGACTGGAAGCCATTAAATTGTTCTTGGCCTATGCAACATTCAAAGACTTTAAAGTTTATCAAATGGATGTAAAGTCATCTTTTCTAAATGGTGACTTGAAGGAAGAAGTCTACATAGAATAGCCTAAAGGATTTAATCTTTCAAATAAACCAGACATGGTATGCAGAAGAAAGGACTCTATGGTCTTAAACAGGCCCCAAGAGCTTGGTATGAGATACTTGATGGTTATCTTACCAAGATTGGATTCAAGAAAGGTGTAGAAGACTGTAACCTATTCACAAGAGAGACACCTAATGGATTACTACTAGTTTCCATATTTGTTGATGATATTATCTTTGGAGGTAATGACAAGCTTAGTGAAACATTTGCAAAAGAAATGCAGAATGAATTTAAAATGAGCATGATTGGTCCTATAACATACTTTTTGGGACTAAATGTAAAACAGACAGATAAAGGTATATTCATTAATCAGTCAAAATATGTGAAGGAAATATTGAAGACCTTCAAGATGGAAGACTATAAGCCAGTATGCACCCCTATGATAACAGGAAGCAAGCTTTCAAAAGATGACAATTCCACAGTAGTTGATAAGATATTGTACAAATCTATGATTGGAAAACTCATTTATCTAACTCAATATAGACCTAACATATCTAATGTAGTTGGCATTGTTGGAATATTTGCGCCTGAACCCAAGCATAATTACCTAATGGAAATCAAGAGGATATTCATATATCTAAAGGGAACTATAGACTATGGTTTATGGTATCCTAAATCAGAGAATGTACAACTTCATGTGTATACAGATGCAGATTGGGAAGGATGTATTGATGATAGGAAGAGTACTTAAGGAGGAGCAGTATTTCTTTGAGATAGGCTGGTTTCTTAGATAAGCAAGAAGTAGAACTGTTTTTCTTAGTCAACAACAGAAGCTGAATATGTTATAGCAACACTGAATTGTTCAACCATGGTAAGCAGATGGTTAAAGACTTTGGTATTCAGGTTGATTATCCTATTGTTATTCACTATGATAACACTAGCACTATTAACATGTCTAAGAACCCTGTAATGCACGCAAAGACAAAACACATAAAGATCAAGTATCATTTTCTAAGAGAAAAGGTTGCAGACAAAGAAGTGAATTTGGACTATGTGAGCACCAAAGAACAATTGGTAGATATTTTCACAAAATCTTTATCAAAAGATACTTTTGAGTATCTCAGGGAGAAGTTGGGAGTAATTCCCTCTCCTGAGTCTGATTAGAGAATATAGGAAGAACATAAGTACTTTGTGACTGATAAATGGTTGACTTCTCTACTTCTGGAGTGGTACCTGTGCCTAATGGTTTATGGAACCCTTTTCCATTGATGTCAAAGGGGGAGTATGTACTAAGGGGGAGCATATACTCTGGGGGAGTATAAAAATAGTCAGAAGAACTGAAGTAGTGTAGAGAAATCTTTGATGAGGATATTGAGAATATTGTAAAAGAAAGAGGACACCATGAACAGAGGATGTTTTTAAAATCATATGTTGCCATCAATGCCAAAGGGGGAGATTGTTAGAGATTTGTTTTTGTGCAGTTGATTGATTGTATGTTTGTCATTGATGACAACATATAATACATAGTAGTGATTCTATATGTACTTATCAGAATGATGATATCAAGCCTTGCATGGATATATTCAGGTTGTAGACGTGTTTATCATGTTATGTTCATACACACAGACTCAGATATGATGTTTCAGTCAAGTTGTGTAATTCTATTATTGGCAGTTATAGTTCTGGAAGAGTATCTGTTCAGAGCCGATGTATTTAACGCGTTTCTTGAGTTGCGCCTATCTTTAGGATATGCGTGTGTATATTAATGATTATTTATGAGTTAACTATGTTTGGTTAAATGTGCCTATCATGTAACATCAGGATCGTGCTATTTGAGATGATTTTGTGAATCCGACTTAGTGAAGCATCATGTTTGTTCAGTTTGTGTTGCACAGACTTAATATTATTTGCGTGCTTAGTTAAGCTGAAAAAGATGTTGTTGAAGTGTTTCCAAGAGTTGACATGACCCTCTACTTTAAAGAAGATACTTATAGTAGTTCATTTGTAAACGCAAAGTGTGAATGATAAGAAAAGAGAGAAAAAGTACAGAGCAGAATATCAGAGTTGTTTCATTCATCAAGGATCTATGTGAAGAAGAAGTGAAAGATTACAATACACTAGAACTGATCAAGATAGTAGGTCTACTCTACAGTTCATCATCAGATATAGTGCATATCTGTTCTACAAAAGGTTGTAGCCTTCACCATTGAAGCAGTGAGCTTTTGGACAGTGATTCCTCACCCCTAAAAGGGTTATTTGTAAAAGAATCTTAACAAGGTCAGACCCTTAATCAGGTCAGTATACTTATTGCATTGTAAAGTACAACTCCTAATAGGGCTAAAATATCTTATAACGGGGATTACTATAAACAAGTATAGCTCATTGTGGGTACTAATTCCCACCGGGGTTTTTACCATTTGGTTTCCCCATAACAAAATTGAAGTGTTGTCTATTGTGTTATCTAAACGTGAATTTAATTTATTGTGTTCTGAAGTTAATAAGTGAAAAGAATTAAATTGGTTGATAATTGATTCACCCCCCCTCTCAGTTATCCTTTGGGACTATTCAAACAAAAAGTACATAGAATACACCAACTAGGGTTTCCTTGGCTTTCCCATAGGGCCATTGTATCAATAGTCCTCCAGGTTGAGCTTGACTTTTTTACCATAGTCCTTGTCCCGCTCCATCCTGTCTAGTTGCAAATCTAGAATATTAGCTGTCATTGATGTCAAAATTATTGATAGGTTGAAGTTTTGACATCAAAGTTTTTGGAAGGATAAAATTTTAGTGTCAAACATATTGGTGCTTTGTTTTTGTTAGGTATGGATGTATACAAACTTGATCCAATTTTTTTTGTTGATGTTGAGGGTATGAGCATAGTGGTTCTATTAGCTTGGTCTAAAATAAGTTTTGTGTCCTCTAGATATGATACAATGTTGCTAAATGATGATATCAATCTTGCTTAGTCATACAGTATGTGTCCTAGTCATATTTGTGTTTCACAAGTGGGCTTTGACGATTCATATCTAGCATGTTCATTTATGTTTATTTGGATGTGCCCATTTTGGAATAATTCTTTTGGTCTGGATATGTTTTACAATTAACGTTGGAATATTAATTTGGGTCTCATCTTGGTCTATGGATATCTGCATGGTTCAAGAGTGCTTCAAAAAATATTTTCTTGGCCAACTATTCTACAAGATTCAATTCCTATCTACATGTTACATTTTTAGAGATGACTTTGGATGATGTGTAAACCATTGGATCTATCTTAGGAGAATTTTTTGTTATATATTTTCATCCTCTCTTTCACTTGGACTGGATGACTTCATGTATTTTGAGTCTAGATAACCTATTTTATGTAACAATATTTTATCTTGGTTGTGATCAACCTATAGTAAATATTATAATGATTTATCTTATATTTAAGGAATGTATTCAAGGATAGAGATGTGTGAGAGAGTGTGGCAAAAGGGTATAAGTGTAGAAGAGTGCATTATATGATGGAAAGGAAAGGAAAAAGTGAAGTGGATGTGTAGAAGTCTAAGCCTAAAATAAATATATTCAGAGACACTGAGTTTTCAATTCATTCTTAGGAGATTCTTCTTATCCCATTTCTTAAAATCATGTTGTTTTTGGATGACAACGAGTCTGCTTGAAAATTGCTATATCTTGTCCTAAGATAGTGAGTTTCAATTGTACAAGTTCTATGTATCTTTCCCTAAGGTAGAAATCCCTAGTTGTGAAAGTCTTGGCAATGAGCCTAAACATTGTAATTCAAGATTATCTATATTGTGAGTTTTATTCTCATATGGTTTTTCCAAGATCTCAATTTTCCATGTATATCCAATGTTCATGCGTTGATTATGATTTCTACTTTATTATTTGTTATGGTGATTTTAGATATTGAATTAAAGTTATTAGTGTGGTCTAGATTGATTCATTCCCCCTCTTAGTCCAATTTTGTGTTGAAAAATTGGTATCTGAGATTGGTCCCTTCTTATGAAGCTTAACCGCTCAAGGGAGATCTAGTATGGTGCAAGATTTGAGTCTCAAGGCTCAAAAGTTTAAAGGTAGAAATTATCCCTATTGAAAGGAATGTATGAAGTTCCATTTAGAGTCTCTACCAAAATGATTATGGGAAAGTATTAAAAATGGTTATACCACACCTCAAGGAGGACCACAAACTCTAGATGAGATAAAAGCTAAAGAATTTTTTTTGAAAGATAGAGTCATTATTGTCATTTATTTGTGTGATGAATTATTTATAAAATTCATTGGATTGAAGACAAAAAAGGAGATTTGGGATAAACTAAGCAGTGTCTATGCAGGAGATCCAAAAAAAAAAGAAGCCATAGTGAAAAATATGAAGCACAAGTTTGAAAATATGAAGATGGGTGATGGTGAGTTCATTGAAGCATATATTCAGAGAGTAAATGGGATTCTGAATACCATTGCGGGTGTTGGTGGAACAATAGAAGAAAAGGAAGTGGTAATAAAATTATTGAGGACTCTTCATAAAACCTACAAAATAAAGAAATATGCAATTGAAGAAAGTCATGATTTAAATTCCTACACCTTTGATCAACTTCTTGGTTCACTGTGTACTTTTGAGATTGTTGAAATGGGTAAGATCAAGGAAAAAATGAAGGAAGCAGTATTTGAAGTATCTATCAATTCTAAAGATGGAGTTGAAAAGACATGGATGAGTTTGAAGTGAAAATTGTAAGAAGAATGGTGAGTGGAACCAATAAATATAAAGGTAAGTTGTCTCTAAAATGATTTAAGTGTGGTAGAATTGGTCAATTTTCTTCCAAGTCTCCTTGTTAAGAAGAATTTAAAATATATGATGATGAAAAGAGAAATAGTTATGACATTTATGATAAGATAAAGAAGATAGAAAAGAGACAAAGAAAAGAGAAGCTTATGTACTATTGAGGAACATATGTCTCAGGATGAAGATGTTAATGACTCAAATAAAGAATCATTGTTTCTAGCTATAAATAAAGGTGACTACATTGCATGCTAAAGTGAAACCTATTCCATGGATTATTAATTCCAGATGCTCAAACCATATGGAAGGAGATAAGGATAATTTTATAAAGATTGAGAAGTATGATGGAGGTACTGTGAGATATGTACAAAAATAAGTTGCCTCTATATGCGAGATAAGAAGTATCTCATTTGATGGTAAGCATATAACTGGTGATGTCTATTATGTTAAAGGATTGAGACATAACTTGCTAAGTGTTAGTCAAATGTGCGAAAAAGGCTATGTAGGTACCTTTAGTAAATTCAAATGTGAAATCAAAAAAGAAAACACTGGGAGATTATTTCCTAAAAGTATTAAATTGAATGGAAATGTCTATATATCAAAGGAGAGATTGAAAGCAGTTGTTTGAGGACCTAGAGTAATGAGAGTTGGCTATGGCATAATAGACTAGGACATGTAAACTTTGATAAAAAGATCAGTACCACTAAATTTGAGAGAGATTTTCCGAGGATCGTTAAACCAACTGACACAACATGCAAGGAATGTCAACTTAGGAAGAAAATGTTAGCAATAATAGTCCACCAGAACAACTAAGAAGGGGGGATGAATCAGTTGTGTAAATAATATAAACTTTAACTTCAAACAAAAGATAACTATAATTATGAACACTTTAACAAAAAACCATAACACAACCATTTATTTTTGAGGAAACCCTATTAAGGGAAGAACCCTAGTGGGAATTAGCACCCACAAATAATGAACTAAAAGTATAGTATCCCTATTAGGAGATTTAGCCTTGTTAGGAGCTGATTATTACATACAGTACACAGTCCATGTTAGAGGACACAACCTATTAGGAGTCAAGAGAAACATCATTCTCACTGCCTAAAGAAGGTTAAATCAACCCTCAGGACATACTGTCTGAAATATATATGTATATAAGATATACAATTCAATGAACCGGCTAATATAAACAAATTTACTAAAATAGTTCCAATGAATTTCTTCAATCACAACCACTTCTCTACATCCAACAAAATTTTCATATACAAGCTCATAGCTTCCACACTTTGCTATCTCATCCCATTCTCCACAAAAGGAAACAAATTTCTTTTATACAGGTTTACAATAAGAAATTAGGTTAGCCAATTAAGACTTCCCTAATGCACAAAAAATTGCATAACCCCTTGCTAAGATACACACGGTACCTATAACAAGTAAACATTAATTATAATCCATCAAATATAATCCAAGATATTGTTATGCCCTACATACCTATCCTTACATTTTGTTGGGAAAATGGTAGGTCCCCTTTTTTTTTGTTTCGTTTGTTTCTTCTTTTCCAAACCCTTTCCCTTGCCTCATCTTTTGTTTGTCTTTTGGGTCTTCTTCAGGATCTAGATCCTAGAGTGTTGTCTCCTAGAAGCCATTGCCTTCTGGATCTTGAGGTCCTATCACATCACCCCACACTTTTTGTAAGGGGTGATTTCCAGATGTCCTGAGGTCTAGACTTCGGTGGTCTACCTGTTTCGCAGAATGTTCATTAGTAATTAATGTGCTCCTTCATGCATTATTTAAGGTCTTTTACTTTGTTATTTCACATTTCCAGTAAGCTAATTACCTCCTAGTGAATTGTCTGAAGAGCGAAGTGGAGTGTTTACTGAGCTAAAGTGTTTAAGATAGAGGGCATAAGAGGTGTGTTCAAATATTCCTCAAAGATTTTTGGTGATAGAGTGAGACAAATTTCAGCTCTCCTTTCCAACATTCCAAGTTTAAGGTAGGACTTTGGTTTCCTTGTCCTACATTTTTTTTTGTTCACCTCTGGTTTTTTTTTTGTTGTTTTTACTTCCTTTTCCTTCGTCTGCTTTCTATTTTGTTTTTCCCATTTGGGCTTTCTGTGTAATGGGTGTTCTTCTTCCCGCATTGTCCATGCCATGATTTCATATTTAGCACACTGTTCTTCCTAGACCTATTCGTGTGTCTCATTTTCCTTCATAGTCATCCTACTTGAAGGGGAGATGTCTGTATTTTTGGTGTGCATAGTTAGGAGATAAGTGTATGGTTGTTCTGTTTTATAGTCTGGTTAGTTTTGTAAATTTGGGTTCGTAGAACGTTGCAAATTTTTGTAAATTGTCATTTGAACCTTGTAGAAAGTTGTGAATTCTATAAATTTGGGTGCCTTGCATGTTGTTTATAGTTAGGATAGTTATGTACATTGTTGAGTTTCTTGATTTCTATCCTGCTGCACTATGCAAACCATGCAATTTCATAGGTTGCTTACAATGCAGGTCCCATGGAGGTAAATTCCTAGGGAGGCCATTACCCAAAATTATTTGTGAGGTCTGACGACTACACTCATCGAATAAACATGTTTTCCCCTCTGGTTGATGTGACCTTGTGGAGGCCAAGAACTAGATCAGTTGTAGAGTTGAGCTCGCTGACAGTTCATTTGGTAATTTCTCTCTCCTCCATCATTTCTATCTTAATAGAAGAATTAATTCCCACGCTCAAACATTTAAAATTTGTCCCCAGTGGAATTCATGCCACATGTTCTAGAATAGTTGTTGATTAATTATCATTACTTGGTCGAGTGGGTATATGCGTGTCAAGGTACGCCGGCAAGGTCACATATCTTATCGCTAATGTTGTCATCCTTTTGATTAGGCTCTTGTTCTTTGGTGACCCCAGGCACATCCTCCATATTAACCATTCCAGTCATCATTTCTGGTCTTTCTTGTGCGCATAGTAGTTTCATATGTTTTAGTTTTCTTTCATCAGATACAATCTCCGGACCCTTTTAAGAATATTTGACATTTTCTATTTTAGGATGGCAAGTAAGAGATGTGCTCAAAATACCAAAACCTAGAATCTTTTTTTATAATGTTTATGTACTGATGGTTTTCTAGTTTGCAGGTACATGTTAAAGCAAGAAAGAAATGGCTTCAACATCATCACCTCCTGAGAGTCCCAAGCTTCCAAGCATTTCACCAAGCACTGCCAAGAAGTGTAAGGTAGAGAAGGAATTGGTGAAGCTCCCACTGACTCAAAAATATAAAAAGATAGGATAATTCTAGGATCATGAATTGAGTCTAATTTGAAAGAGGTCACAGATACAGATATCAACATCTATGCCAAATTAAAAGGCCTCATTCAAGTAATCCACCAATAGCAATGAGCCAATGACCCTATCTTAGTTAAGTTAGCAGCATCCAGAATCATTCAAGTGGTTGGCTTTCCTTACTGAGTGCAAGTGCTAGAGCTAATAATGCTCTTGGATAAATGTTACAACCTGACCAGTGGATCTACTGTGTTGGTCTCACCCAACCCCTTGGGTTACCCAGTGCCCATCATCTGTCTAGATCACGATGCCACTTCCTTAGGGTGGTGCATTCTGTTCTTTTCAGATGCTATGGTTCTCACTCGGGAAGCCTCACTAGATAAATTTGAGGGAGTGACTGATCTATCTTGATGCCACCTTAATTTAGAATGGATAAAAATCTCGTGTCGGTACTTCAAGAAGATGCAGATAGATATCGCTCGCTCTGACTTCAAGGAGCTATCTAGGCTAGAATCATATTTTGTGTAGGATTTTTGGGGAACCCCCATGCTCAAGAGTTTTCCCCTTGGATGTAATAATTTTGATATTAGATGACCACCAATAAGGTGTGCTTTGATTGGTCTAACAATATTTCTAAGAATGTAGACATCCAGATGAGGAAAGTCAGGGAAGAGCTCAAGTTCTACATAGCTTCCTACGTCCTCTAGCTATTATCTTGGCAGTATCTGGGAATCTGGGGATTACACATAGCTGACATCCTTGAGAATGAGACTACACAAGCCACCACATGGGATCACTTTCCTCAGATTTAATGGGATGAAAGTTTCCCCAATTTTTGTAGAGTCAACAAAGCCTTCATTTTCCACGAGATCAAGATGATCACTAATGATAAGGGATTCATAATGTCCCCAGAGACCATGGCCTTAGTTGATTTATGGGGATTTTATTTCATCAAGGTCACACAACATACCTACATTCAGGTATCTGGATTTTATGGGAAACCACTCTTGTTGCCCAAACATTGTGAGAACATGATCATTTTGTTAGAATTTTATAGGAATATCCTAGGGGTGCACACCATAATGGACACTAATAAAATCCCCTATGTCTCTTTCTCATTTGTGTATGGGAAATACACCTGCTTCTTTGATGCATCCCAAGAAGCAGAGAACAAGATAAGAAGCCTAAAGTTAGCTAAATTTTCACTCAGTTGCAAGGATTATGATCCATGTGGGTGGTTGGTGAAGGAAATGCCTCCAAGAATCAATCCCCATGAGATACACTTGAAGGATTTCTAGGCAAATTTCTAAGACAATTTTGATGTCCATAACCAACGATACTCTAGGATGCCAAAAGGAATGATGGAACATCTCAACCTATGGACATTCCCATGGGATTTTTCTAAAATGGGTTTCATGAAGACCCTAATTATAAAGAAACAAACATTCACAAGATGGACCTCCCTTTGGTATATTGGGACACCACGTAAGTTTTGACTATCGAGGTCATCTTGAGAATAGTAATCGATCACATCCACGTATATTTTGCGAAGGCTTTCCTGAAGTGTGTCCGATTAGAAAATCAATTTTTGGGAGCCTCAGGCCCCTAGGTGGTAGGACAATCTAAATCCAAAGGAAAACATAAATTTGATACTCCCCCTCAAGTCCCCCATTTTGGCCCCCCCGATGGAGAAGTTAGATGAAAATTTGGAAGAGTCTCAAAAATATTTGGACACAACAAACTCTAGGGTGACATTAATTATTGGAGCCACTCTAGTGGGATCTTGTCCCCCATCAAGAGAATCCCCCTCTCTAGCCACATTACTCAGCATGACATGCAATAAGGAGACCGAAGAGATAGTAGCAATCATGGTCACCGGGGTGCCGCTCTAGAAGAGAAAGAAGCAGAAAGAAGAAAGACCCCCATAGAATAAATGCCTAAACCTTGAATCCACAAGCATTCCCAAGGTTAAGGTTCTCTCCTCCTCCTCCTCCTCCTCCTCTGACAAATAAAATCCTCTGGAAGATCCCCAAGAGATATCATAAATTATTGTTGATGACTTCTTCCAGATTAGTGACCTGGGAGGACAACAGGGTATGGTGGATAAGGTGGTAGAGGAGATAGAGGGAAAAGAAACAAAGGTCCCCACATGAGAAGAAGAAGTAAAATAAGTCAAAGAGAAGATGGCCCAAGAATAAGAAAATGAATCCCAGCCGAAGGAAGCCGAAGAAAGAATGAAAATAGAAAAGGAACAAGAGGGTGAATAGGCTAAAGAGAAATTATTGGTAGAAGAGGAAATTAGATCCATGAGAAAAACCATACCCTCTGATGCAGTGTTCCAAAACCCAACTAACAACCAAGGCCAATCACCACCACATGATATACCAAGTGACAAGGTTACCACTACATTTCAATAGGTAGATTTGAATGAGCCGCCTCTACAGCCAACTCCATCTAGCCCACCAATAGAATATATCCCAGGAGATGGTGCAGAAAGGGAGAAAGGAAGTACAAGTAAAGATCCTGACAACACAGATGGAAACACATCAAAGGGAGAACATGAGAAAAAACCCAGGGACACTTCAAGTTTGAGGATGGGAACAAGCGTGTTAGTAGGACCACCACAGTGGTTAATAGAATCCTAGAGAAGAAAAGCTTTAATGACATTAGTAGCCTCACTATCACTAGCTGAAATTTTGGCTGAAGGCTAGGTGGCAAGGAAGCCCAAAAGGTCTCGTACCCTCCATAGTACTTGGAGGGATCCAAATGGAAATGTGGTGGAAGTAATAGAGGCCCCACCGGAAAGAAAAGATGAATCTGAAGTTACTACTAAAGAGTATGTAATAACCTAAGTGCATCTAGGCAAAAGGAACCATCAAGGGGAGTTAGATCTCCTAAATGAGGAAATCCAGGCTATCCATGCCTGGTACAAGAAGCAGTCCCAAAGGGTGAATGAGCTAAAATAAGTGAATGAAAATATTCTTGGGCTCCTGATAGAATTAGCACGTCCCCTCTCCTCTAAAACACCTAGACCATCTACATTCAGAAGGCCACTTCTGCATAGAAATTTTGATGTGCTAAGAATGATGAAAAGGAAAGCACTAGCCATTAATGAGTGAATGGCCAGACAAATTGAAACAATGAGGAGCTTCCTATTTGAGTCTCTCCCTGATTTCTTCTAGGTACAAGACATGGTGAATCAATTGGGAGCCACCATTCCTTAGTGGCAAGGAGAGATAGAAAAGTATGAAGAATGGAGGGATGGCCTAGGAGAGATCTTGAATTTTGGGGAAGATGGTTTGATAATGAGAAACATCTTAGGGGATGAGTCATATGGGTTCCTTAAAACCCAGTACTCTAGACTTGCATTCAAATTCAAAGTGGGAAAGCAACTGGTTAGGGTTTTGGAGGGATAAATTTTGGTGGTTTGAACCCAGCTAGACCATTATTCTACATTAATTAAAGACCTTACTTTGGTTGATCAGCTTTGCCCTAGGACTTATACTCTCATAGACACCATACTCAGCAATTTTGACAAAATGGTTGAGGTTCAATTCCGGCCCTCCAGATATTTTGACAGCACCATAATGGTACGAATCTCCCAAATAATTCTCAAGTCACATGATGTCACCAAGGTGGTTGCAGAATTGACTAAGAAGGCTGAGGATGTTGATGATCACCTCAAGAGTTTGTTTGATTGTTGGGATTGTTTGAAAGACATGGAGGAATAAGGAAAACTTCATATTTTGATAGCATACGAGAAATTCAAAGGTAAATAGGATTTGTTGGACTTTGGGAATCCCTCCCTCTGCAAAACTTTTAGACATTAATTCTTTATTCTTTGAGCACAAGCTCCCAAAGCCCAAAATTTTGGGTCCCCTAGTTTTGTATTCTTTATAGTGATGCGTGTTGAAAGCTCCTCCAAAGTCTACCGATCACCACCCAATATTTTTTGTTAGATATGAGGTAGTCATTTGCAGCCTGATAGGTGAATTTTGGAAGGAAATTTCTCTACAGATATCTCTTAGCTTCCAAGGCATTGTTACAACATTTAATACCTGGTGAATGGAATGTCTCTCAAAGACTAAGAACCAAAGTTGTATTAATGAGGGTGTATGGTCTAAGTCAACCAGGATGCACCATCACGTCTAAAAGTATAGAGGTACTCTTCCTGATAGCTAATTTTTGGGACTTCTCTCCTTTCACTCCTTTCTTGTCTTCTCAAATGATTCTATATAGCAAGATGATCATAATAGAAAAGGTAGCACCAAATTTAAATATTGTAATTTAATGTAAGTAGTTTGTATAGGTTAAGGCTCCAATTTAGATAGGGTGTCTATAAATAATAAGTCTGATGCCATTCCAAGGGTCGTGTAATTGATGATTTTTCTGTCAATAAGTAATTATTAGGTTTTAGCTACTCTATTCAAAGTTCTCAATTAATTAATGCTCCATTGGAGCCGCTAATGTAATCACTAGTGATGCTTGATTTATGAAGTTAATGAAGGAATGAGGAGCACCTCTTGGCACTATATTTTGTGTTATTTTTGGTCTTGGAGTTAACAAGAACATTTTATGGTGTCTACTTCCTTATGTCCTCTTCTCCAATTTTTTAATGATTAGATAAAATACTTTAACTTTCTATTGATATATGTTTGGTTGATAATCATGTGTATATTTGGTATCTATTATTAGTTTTTGTCTAGGGCTTTGTTGATGTTTTGAAATATACATATCATGACTATTGATAGAAATTTACTCTAACCCTATCTCAACTTTTGCATTTACTTTTTTTGGAAGTAAGAACGCTTGCAGGAAACCTAATAACCTCTCAAGTTACCGGAGATTGATGAGTCAAAACCAGATATCCCCTCAAACAAAAAGTCACTTGTCAAACTAAGATAACCCTATGATGTCATGACCCAACTACCAGGTGCTTAGAGGCTAGGAGAGCCCACTCTATGGTAAAACCTCTTTAGGAAAATTTGGTCAGTACTCTAGTACCCAGTGACAACTCTCTCCCTATTGGCGAGGCTATCACAATGTACCATCAATAGAAACTTGTGCTAAAAGGAGGGCATGAACTTACCTTCCCCAAAACATTTGATACCACAACTCCCAAGGGTTCCCCAAGCAGTAGTCTTAGAAACCAAAATTTCCATAGGTTAGGTTCATTTTTTCCTTTGTGCTTTGAAAGAATACTCTGATCGACCCCAAACCCCAGAGAGTTTGTTGAACTCGGACCTCCAGTCCAAGGAAAATAGACCTACAAGAAAAAACATCCCTTGAACCAATTGTTGGGGCTCATAGCTTCTCAGAATATTCAACATTCTCAACCTACTCCAGTGAAGAATATTACCCTTTCGAATCCCACGGTCCCAATGGTTGCGTACTTCAACAATACTGGCTCCCCGATGGGACAATTCCCTAACTTAGTCAAAGTTCTTCCTCTACAACTGAAGAGGATCTGCCCTAAGTATGAACACCTAGGTCCCCAAACCATAGAAGAACATCTACAAGCTTACAAGTATGCCATGAATAGGCACCGTATCCAACATGAAGATGTAGTAAGTAGGATGTTCCCACTATCCCTCGGGGAAAGTGAGCTGAACTGGTACCTAAACTTACCATCCAACTCCATCAATATTTGGTAGTACATGGAAGTAGACTTCTTGATAGTGTTTCACGTCCATATGGACCCAACTTGGTCCCATATCCAATTCATTTCTATTAGAAACGAACCCAACAAGCCTATGGCTATGTTTAACCACCGATTCCAAAGAGCCCCAAAATGATGCATGTGTCCCTTTATTCCATCTACCGAGGTAACCATCCAGAATTAACTCAATTCCTTGGACCCATTTATTGTGACCCTCCTATGGAGAACCACCACCACTAATGAATGAGACACCCTGGCAAAGGCTTACAACATTTCCCTAGAGCTATCTCAAAACCTAAGTAAAGCTCCTGGTGGTATCAGACAAGGTGTACGGTATAACATGCAACCTGGAGGAAATGCCTACTCAGGGGGTATGAACCTAATTCAGAAATGGGTGTCCCAACAATGAACCCAATACCCTAGTATACTTACCCCACCCCCACCAAAATCCTCTAGTCCTAGAGTACGCATCATGGATGCAACCACAGTAACCAACACCTCAATCTTCTGGGGTACCCTTCTTCTAGATGTCTTTGTCTAGAGGATTCACCTCAACAATGTGAGGCACTACTCCATCTACTTTCCCACTCCATTCTTCACATTGTGACATGACTACCCAGTTTTCCACCAAGGTTAAATCCCTCCAATGATTGGTTTCCTCCCTCACTATGGACATGGGAAAACTAAAGATGGGATCGTCTTGGTCTCATAACACCAACTCCTCTCAGAGAGGAAACATCTTTAAGGGACAATGGAGTCTCAATAACTTTGGGCCCTGGAGTCACTACAATAATAGTGGAAAAAAAACACTCAGCCTAACCACTAGCAAGGGAATAACATGTCGAATAATGGGGGTGCTCCCCAAAATCAACCTAACACCCAAGGGGGTGTGGGTCCTAGTCACACCACACAAATTTATGAATTCCACCCCTTGACATCATGGTGTTTCCTGCATGATATTGGTTTGCACTCCAAGGTAAATTGTGCCACACTAGAGAAGATCATTCAAATCTCTCTGTTTGATAGGAAACAAAATGTTGATTCTCCTCCCTCGGAATCCTCAGCCAAACCCCACCACTCAGCTTTTTCCTATGAGATCATCTTCTTTAGGGAAGGTGAAGAGGACAAGGAAGAGCATGATATGTAGGGTTTCTTTGATGACTCCATTCCAACCTTTGAAGCTAATCACACACAAGATTTCACAAAAAAAAAATAATGGACCCCAAAAGGGAAATTTGACATCACAAAGGTGATGGAAAATACCACCACCATGACCTTAATGCAAGTGTTACTCAGTTGCCCCAAGGAGAGGAAGTCCCTCTTGCAATATTTGGAAAACCTGGAGGTTCATAACCGTCCACCCAAGTATGTCACCTTTGATGACGCCAATGCAACCATATTCCAGGGAAACGCGGAGGACCCCCCTTTTCTGCTTGGCCTTAAAATTCATGGTAAAAACTCACATAACTACCTTGTAGATTCTGGAGCTTCAGGAAATGTCATGCCTCTGTATATTTGTAAGAAGCTCATATATTTCCCCACACCTTCCAAAGGTGCAGTAGTCTAGTTGGATGAAATTGTTGTTAGAATGGTGGGTGAGCTAAAAAATGTCCAAGTGTAGCTTTTCCAAGATCTTGGATATCCGGTGTCATTGATATCCAAGCTATATATTGCCAAAACATATGGGATCCTTCTAATTCATAATTGGTCTAAAGCCTTAAATGGATACATCTCAACTGACTTCTCCCACTTATGGCTCCCTTGGAGAAGAGAAGCCAATCAGATTAAGGTAAAAATGAACCTTGAATGAAATAGGCCCTCATCGATTATAGTCAAGTGAGTGAAATATCATTTGTCAAACTGGAACCTGACTTGTATAGGGCTAAGGAGAGCTTGACCTTGGACTTCATCCTAGGTAGAATGTTACCCAACAAGGACCCCATCATCACCCAAACGGTCCATGATCTCATTGTAATGTTAAAGCAGGATGTTAGGTCCCAGGGCAGCAATGCATCTTTGACTACTCTCTTATCTAATACTTGGTGCCATGTACACTATGAAAGTCACTCCGAGTTGGAATGCACACTCTGTGTCGACGCTGCCAATATTTGCCTTAATAATTTTCAAGTGGAGAAATGCAAGGAACAATCCCTGAGCTATCACGGTCCACATACAAACACATCTAACAGACTGCCCCCTAAGGAATCCCCAACATAGGCTTCTCTAGAGGGTACTTTGGTCTTAGTGCCTCCCCCTTTAGGAGACATACCCAAAGCCCCCTCCTATTCCAAACCAATATTGCCCGCTATCTAGTCCTCCTGACCCCATTATACTTAGAATAGTCTCTGGATCTTTAAGTTCAATGGATCTTGGTCCAAAAAAGGTTGTGGAGCTCAGGTAGAGCTAATTAATCCTTGGGGAAAGTCTTTCCTTGCGTCCTACCGATTATTGTTTGACTGGACCAATAACATCATGGAATACAAGGCCTCGATCCTCAGACTTCTATTTGCACTAATAAAAGGATTCACTTGCCTCTAGGAAATGGGTGACTTAGAACTCATAGTTAACAAATTTGGAGCTAATATACAGGTCACAAAAAATGGGTAGCAGCTTATTGCAACATAGCATGGAATCTAATAGAGGACTTTGATGCCTACAACATTGAGCTAATTCCCCAAAAATGGAACTTTGTTCTAGATGCCCTCATTGTGTTAGCTAGTACCCTTGAGCCCATGGAAGATTCTCAGCTCTAGAGATTTTCAGTACAAATGGTGCCCATACCCTCCATCTCTAAAAATATAACCCATCTTCAGGTCTTTGAGGATGATAGACATATCCTCACCTTCATGGAAAGTATTGGTATTTTTGAAGACCAGATCATAGAAGAAGAAGAAGAACATGATGATATGAGACAAGGAAGAGATGAGGATGGGATCCTCAACTTACCCACCAACACCATCCCAAAGGGGATGGTGGCCCTCAAATGAATCTTTGATTCTGACCCTTGGTTCAAAGATAAGACACCCCAAACCCCCAAAGGGGGGAAATATGAGAAATTGAACATTGGGAATGGCTTTGAAGAAAAGTGTGTGCACATAGGTACCTCTTGCTCCCCAGAGGAGAAAGAGAATATTATTGTAGTCCTCTGAGAATATATTGATATGATCGCCTAGGTATATGAAGATCTTAAAACTTATGATACATCTATCATGACACACATCATCCCCTTGAAACTTGATGCCAAGCCCTTTAGGAAAAAATAGAGACTAGTCAATCCCCTAATCAAACCCTTGATCTAACAGGAGGTTCAAAAGTTATTAGCCGCTTGAATAATTGTTATGATCCGACATACCACTTGGGTAGCCAACCTCATCCTAGTCTGAAAAAAGAATGGGGAGATTTGGCTATGTGTGGATTTCCAAAACTTGAATAAAGCTTCAAAGAAGGATAATCAGCCCCTACCTTCGCTAGATGAGGTGTTACATATTGTTAATGGTTCCCAGATGATGTCCTTCCTAAATGGGTATTCTGGGTATAACCAAGTTATGGTTAAGTTTGAAGATAGAGTTAAGACAGTGTTCACCACTAAGTTTGGGGATGTTTGCCTATAGGAGAATGCCCTTTAGATTAATCGATGTTGAAGAAATGTTCTAGAAGGCCAAAGACATTGCCTTCAAAGGATTGGTCAATAAATACATAATCATCTACATGGATAATTTGACCATTTTCTCCTGGGATAGGCATGATCACCCCTCCCACCTTGCCAAAATCTGTGAGCGATGTCGATGGTTTGGTATTTCCCGCAAGCCCCAAAATGCATATTCGGGGTCACCGAGGGAAAGTTGTTAGGACATATTGTCTCTGAGAAGGGAATATCTATTGACCCTGAGAGAGTAGAGGTATTTCTTAACACTAGTACATTTGACCCACATTTTCGACCAACATTTCAAACCAAGCATTAAAATTGTTTTGCTTGGTAGGATTATAGAAGGAAATTTTTTTATTTATTTTTAATCCATGCCCGTGTTCGTTGGAATTATGATGGACATGGGCATAAATTAAAAAAAAGAATATATCTATTCATTATGTTTCCCCATCTATTCATTATGTTTCTCTAATATAGAGCAGTAGTCTTACGTGTAGATCATAGAGGGCACAAAACATGAAGGCGACAGAGGCTAAGGCACAAAATAATGAGGGATATTTTTTCTCCAATATAGAGCAGCAGTCTTATGTGTAGACCATGGAGAGCGGGAGGGTTTGAGGCATTTAGCTTTGCTTAGTACTATTAGAATAGTCCCAAGGATAACTGAGAGGGGGGGTGAATCAGTTATAAGTTAATTTAATTATTTTCTCTTTCTTTAATGTAATATGATATAAAGTAAATGCACATTTAGATAACACAATAGAGTGTTCAACAATTTGATTATGGGGAAACCAAATAGGCAAAAAACCCAATGGGAATTAGCACCCACAAATAACTGCACTAGTTTATCATGATCCTTGTTAGAAGATCTTAAAACCCTGATAGGAGTTGATCTTTACAATGGAAGATGTACAGAGATCTGGTTAAAGGTCAGACCCTATTAGGAGTCTTGTATAGATAACCCTGTTAAAGGTAAGGACTCACTGTCCAATAGCTCATTGCTAAGATGGTGAAGGTTACAACCTTCAATACAATAGATATACACTATATATGGTAAATGAACTGTTTGAGTAGACCTATTGTTTTGATCAGTTCCAATGAATTGCAATTAACTTCTGTTTCTTCACATAGATTTTCAACTTATTCTCTCTGAATTTCTACTCTTCTTTGTCTTTTCTTTTTCACTTCATTTTTGACACATAGTGAACATATCTGAACTGTTATATGTATCTTCACCAAGGATAAGGTCACAACGGTATCTGGAAACACTTCATCAACTTCCTTGTCGGCTTAACCAAGCATGCAATAAAGATTACAACCATGCAACTCAAACTGTATAGACGCGATGCTTCACAAAGTCAGCTTCACCAAATTAACTCTAACATCACAATTTTATTGAAACACATTTAGCACCTTTGGGTAATTATCTTTAACTCATAACTAAACATGAATACAAATATGCATATCCTAAAGATAGGTGCAACTCGAGAAACACTGTATTTACATAGGCTCCTTAACAGATAAACTCCAGAAACTGTAACTGCCATAACTGATTAATCATAACTCAACTGAAATTGCATATCTGACTCTGCATGAATGCACATAGCAACTCAAACATGTATACACCATGGAAATAAATACGCATATCTCCAAAGCATCTATACTGATAATTGCATATAGGATACCTGCTGTATATTATATGTTGTTATCAATGGCAAACATACAATCAATTATTTGCACAAAAGAAAATATCCAACAATCTCCCCCTTTAACATTGATGGCAACATATGATATCATCTACTCAAAGTGTCTTCCTTCTTTTTACAAACTTCTCAATATCCTCATCAAAGGTTCCTCTTCACTGCTACTGCACTATATACTCCCCCAGAGTATACACTCCCCCTTACTAATACTCCCACTTTGACATCAATGACAAAGAGTGTTAAACACCATTAAGCACAGGTACTACTCTAGAAGTAGAGTAGTCAACCATTCATCAGTCATCAAGGACTGATGTTCTTGCTGCAAGTTCTAATCAGACTCAGGAAAGGGAATTACTCCCAACTTCTCCCTGAGATACTCAAAAGTATCTTTTGATAGAGGCTTTGTAAAAATATCTACTAGTTATTCTTTAGTGCTTACATAATTCAGCTTTACTTCTTTGTCTGCAAATTTTTCTCTTAGGAAGTGGTATTTTATCTCAACGTGTTTTGTCTTTGCATACATCACAAGGTTTTTTAACATATTGATAGTACTAGTGTTTTCATAGTGAATAATAATAGGATAATCAATCTGAATACCAAAGTCCTTAATCATCTATTTGATCCAAACCATTGTTGAACAATTCAATGCTACTGTAACATAATCAGCTTCTTCTGTTGACTCAGAGATACAATTCTGCTTTTTACATGTCCAAGTGACCAACCTATCTTCAAGAAATACTGCTCCTCCTGATGTGCTCTTTCTTTCATCAACACAACCTTCCCAATCTGCATATGTATACATATGAAGTTGTATGTTCTCTAAGTTAGGATACCATAAACCATATTCTATAGTTCCCTTTAGGTATCTGAATATTATTTTTATTGCCATTAGATGATTTTTCTTGGGTTCAACTACAAATCTTCCAACAATGCCAACTACATTAGAAATGTCAAGTCTAGACTGAGTGAGATAAATGAGTTTTCCAATTATAGACTTGTATAGGGTCTTGTCAACTGTTGTGGAATCATCATCTTTAGAAAGCTTGCATCCTGTTATCATGGGGGTGCTTACTGGTTTGCAATCTTCCATCTTGAAGGTCTTCAATATCTCCTTTACATACTTAGACTGATTTATAAATATTCCTTTGTTAGTTTGTTTTACATTCAATCCAAGAAAGTATTTGATAGGTCCAATCATGCTCATTTCAAATTCACTTTTCATTTCTTTAGAAAATTCTACACTAAGTTTGTCATTACCTCCAAAGATAATGTCATCAACAAAAATAGCAACAAGTAGTAGTCCATCTATCTCTCTTATAAATAAATTACAGTCTACTACTCCTTTTCTAAATTCTATCTTTGTTAAGTAACCATCAAGTCTCTCATACCACACTCTTGGGGCATGTTTAAGTCCATAAAGTTCTTTCTTTAATCTACATACCATGTTTGGTTTATCTGAAAGTTTGAATCCTTTAGGCTGCTCTATGTAAACTTCTTCCTTTAAGTCACCATTCAGAAATTATGATTTGACATCCATTTGATATACCTTAAAGTTCTTGAATGTTTCATAGGCCAAAAACAACTTGATAGCTTCAATTATTCTCACAGGGGCAAATGTATCAGTGTAGTTTATTCCTTCTCTCTGCGCATATCCTTTGCATACTAATCTTGCTTTGTTCCTTACCATAGTGCCTTCTTCATTCATTTTGTTCTTGAATATCCACTTAGTTCCAATCACATTCTTGTCATGAGGTCTAGGGACCAGTTCCCATATTTTATTCTTGATTATTTGATCTAATTCTTCTTGCATGGCACTTTTCCAATCTAAATCTTTACATGCATCTTCACCACTTAAGGGTTCAATCTATGAAAGTAAGCATACCTCTTCATTAGCGGTTGAACTTTTTCTCTAGATCTTGTCAAGACTTTTGCGCTCTGATCTCCAGTGATATCTTCCTTAGAGTGGTATTTAGACATGTACCTTGAGTTCTTAGGAATGATGCTTTCATCTGTGATCTGTGATTCTTCTTCACTTGGTTCAGGATTGTTACATGAAACATCAATACAATCAAATATTTCTTCAATAACTGTGTCCTTCTTGATGGGTCTGGGCTCATCTTCAATCATGGGAGCATAGTCATAATATCTTTCATGAATCATAAAATTCTCATCAATCTTCACATGAGTACTTTCAATGATCTTCTTTAATCTTATATTGAAACATCTATAGGCTTTGATTTTAGTAGAGTAACCAGGAAAAATACCTTCATCGCTTCTAGCATCAAACTTACCATTGCTATCATCTCTCTTGATGTAGCACTTTCTTCCGAAGATTCAAAAGTATTTTACAGTGGGTACATTACCAAACCAAATTTCATAAGGTGTCTTGTCTATGCCTGGTCTCAATTGTATTCTATTGATAGTGTAAACTGCTGTATTGACTGCATCTCTCCAGTAGGTATGGGCAACCTTTCCTTCAACCATTATAGTGTGCGCTGTGTCAAGTATTATCTTGTTTCTCCTTTCTGCTATCCCATTCTGCTGAGGGGTTCTCGGTGCACTTAACTATCTTTTGATTCTATGTTCTTCATAGTATTCATAAAACTGGTCAGAGGTGAATTCACCTCCTCTATCAGATCTCAGACATTTTATCTTTAATCTAGATTCATTCTCAACCTTAGCTTTGAATAATTTGAACTTCTCAAAAGCTTCAAATTTTTCTTTTAAGAACGCACCCCACATCAGCCTTGAGAAATCATCAACAAACAAAATAAAATACCTTTCTCCGTAGTATGATCTTGTTTGAGTAGGTCTACATAGGTCTGTGTATTAGATCTAATTTGTTTTCTACATAGTTTTTTTTTCTCTTGAATGAGGTCCTCACATGCTTCCCAATCACACATTCCTTGCACATGGTTTCAAATGGTCTTGCAATTCGAGGAAGGTCTCTTAGTGCCTTTACATTACTTATCTTGACTATGTTGTCAAAATTGATGTGACAAAGTTTCTTGTGCCATAGCCAGATGTCATCTACTTTTGCAACAAAACAACTTACTTTTGAGTTGAGCTGAAAAACATTACCTTTGGTCTTTGAGCCTGATGCAATCATGTCTCCTTATTTTTTGTTAATGATGCACTGGTTGTTTTTGAATTCCAACTGATATCCTTTATCAAGCAATTGTCCAACACTTAGTAAGTTATGATGAAAACCATCAACATAGAGAACATCATCTGTCTTGTTCTTTCCATATAGGGTGATAGAACCTCTGCCTATGATAGGTTTGGGAGTGTTATCTCAAAATATAACCATGCCACCTTTTTACTTGTCCAAATGTACAAATCTATCTTTGTCTCCTGTCATGTGGTGTGAACATCCGCTGTCAATGATTCAGTTAGTTCTGATGTCTGCTTTTGAAACTAATGCTAACTCCTTTTCTTTTACTTCATCTTCTTTGTCCATTTCTTTAAACATATTCTCAATGTCTTTAATGGCAACAAATCCAATTTCATCTTCTCCTGAGTCATCATCAGTTACACCATCCTCAGCATGATAACATTCTTTAGTGTACTTAGGTTTGTAATCTTATCTAAATTTCTTGACTCTTGTAGGGCTCTTGGATGCAAAGTGACCAACTTTTTTGCATGAGAAAAATTTGAATGGTTGTTGTCCTTCATATTTCCCTTTGCCCTTCCTTTCCTTCTTGGCAATCATAGCAATGATTTCTTCTAGTTTTGTATCCACTTCTTCATTGTTACTAGAGCTGCTTATAGATTTCTTGTTGTGGACTGTGGCTTTGAAGGTTGTCTCACTTTTAGGTTCTGTCTTCAATCTAGATATCTCAAATGCAGATATTTTTCTGATCAAGGTTTCCCTCTTGAAGTCTTTTGAAAATTGCATAGTCTCATCTAAGATATTGATCTTTCTCTCATAGTCTTCTGTCAATGTGGTCATTAATTTATCCATTATATCTTCCTCTGATATTTCTCTGCTATTGTTTCTTATACCTGATAGTGCTTCATTAATCCTCTGATTGTAAGCTCTAATGTTTTCTTTAGGTAACATCTCTAAATTGTTGTATCTTTTCTTCCATGTCTTTTTGTGTGCATTCTTTGCTTGGATGTCTCCTTCAAACATATCTTCTAAGTATTTCCAAATAGAGTTTTCTTTATCTATCTTCTTGATCTCAGAAAATTCATTATCAGATAGGGAAGTGATTAGGGATTCTTTGGAAATTGCATTATTAGTGAAATCTTCCTTTTGTTTCATAGTAGAGTCATCAGCTGCAAGATCTTTCAAGGTGGGAATTTCAAATTCTAGAGTGGAAATCTCATAGATATCAAATCCAACACACTAAAGATGTGCTATCATTTTGTTCTTCTAGTCAAGATAGTTTTCTCCATCGAACTTAGGACTCTCTTTCCTAAAGTATGCTATCTGATCTACCTTAAGCTGGTAGGCTTTCTCTCTAAGGCACTTGGATCTGATACCAATTGTTGGAATAGTCCCAAGGATAACTAAGAGGGGGGGTGAATAAGTTATCAGTTAATTTAATTCTTTTCTCTTTCTTTAATGTAATTTGATATAAAGTAAATGCACATTCAGATAACACAATAGAGTACTCAACAATTTTATTATGGGGAAACCAAATAGGCAAAATCCCTGGTGGGAATTAGCTCCCACAAATAACTACACTAGTTTATAATGATCCCTACTAGAAGATCTTACAACCCTGTTAGGGGTTGATCTTTACAATGCAAGAATTATAGAGACCTGGTTAAAGTTCAGACCCTGTTAGGAGTCTTTTATAGATAACCCTATTAAGGGTGAGGACTTACTGTCCAATAGCTCACTACTAAGATGGTGAAGGATACAACCTTCAGCACAACAGATATACACTATATATGGTAAATGAACTGTTTGAGTAGACCTGCTGTCTTGATCAGTTCCAATGAATTGTAATCAACTTATGTTTCTTCACATAGATCTTCAACTTATTCTCTTTGACTTTCTTCTCTTCTCTGTCTTTTCTTTTTCACTTCATTTTTGACACATACTGAACATATCTGAACTGTTATATGTATCTTCACCAAGGATAAGGTCACGACGATATCTGGAAATACTTCATCAAATTCCTTGTCGGCTTAACCAAGAATGCAATAAATATTATGACCACGCAACTCAAACTGAATAGACACGATGCTTCACAAAGTTGGCTTCACCAAATTAACTGTAACATCATGATTCTGTTGAAACACGTTTAGTGCCTTTGGATTATTATCTTTAACTCATAACTAAACGTGAATACAAACATGCATATCCCAAAGATAGGCGCAACTCAAGGAACACTATATTTACGTCGGCTCTTTAAAATATAAACTCCAGAAACTGTAACTGTCATAACTGATTAATCATAACTCAACTGAAACTATATATCTGACTCTGTGTGAATGCACATATCAACTCAAACATGTATACACCATGAAAATAAACACGCATAGATCCAAAGAATCTGTACTGATAATTACATATAGGATACTTGTTGTATATTATATGTTGTTATCAATGATAAACATACAATCAATTATTTGCACAAAAGAAAATCTCCAACAAGTACAAGGTGAGAGACTGCCTTGGAAGAGCTGGGTTGTTGATGCATGATAACACAAGATCCCATTCAAACTCCATAGTGTCAAGGAGAGGTGGTCGTGGATCAGTAGCTCCATCTAGTCATTATTCCTTACCTTCTCTCACATGTTGCCTTTCAATTTTAGGTTGGACATTTCTATTATTGTAGCCCTAGTTTAGACATGTTTTCTTTTGAAGCTATCAAATTTGTTTTATATGAATGGTTGTATGTGCCATAAAATTTTATACTTTAAAATTAATCCTTAGAAGAGATACTCCACATAGCCCGCAAATTCAAAATACTAGTAGAAAAAGAACAATATATGACCAAATAAACTACCAAAAATTGTAGATAAATGACCAAATTTGGTCACGTGATCAGTGGTAGTTTATTGCCGGTCATTTATCTCGCGACCAAATTTATGAATAAACTATTTTAGTCATTTATTTGGACATTGATTTGGTCATATATTTAGTCATTTATTTGGTCATTTGGTAGTTTATTTGGTCATTTGGTGGTTTATTTGGTCATTTGGTAGTTTATTTGGTCATTTGGTCATTTATTTGGTCATTTGGCAGTTTATTTGGTCATTTATTTGGTTATTTGATAGTTTATTTGGTCATTTGGTATGTTATTTGGTCATTTATTTGGTTGTTTGGTCATTTATTTGGTCATTTGGTAGTTTATTTGGTCATTTATTTGGTCATTCAGTAGTTTATTTAGTCATTTTTTTGGTCATTTGGTGGTTTATTTGGTCATTTATTTGGTTATTTGGTTGTTTATTTGGTCATTTGATTCCTATTTTATTTGGTATTTTATTTGGTCGTTTATGTTATTTGGTAGTAAATATAGTTACAAAATGAATAATTTAATAAATTTTAAAATGCAAAAAAACATAATACTAGACTTGAACTAAATCATAAAAGAAAATAAGAGTATTACACATGAACAAGCTATGACAAACTAGAATTAAAAGATTGATTCAACATCATGATGATAAATAAAGGTAATCTCCAATTAAAAAAATAATGCAAATGTATATCAAATTATAATGTCAAATTTGTCTAAAGAGTATATACGTAAATGTAATAAAAAATGTCAAAGTTGTCTAAGAGTTTCCAACTCTTTCAAATACACCTTGATGATTACAATCTGTAAACAACACATTCTAAATACTGCAATATTATAAAGCAGTGACCCAAAATTTCTAACAAATAACACATAATAAACTTGTTGACCAGCTATGTCATTTTTTCCAAATACTTTAGTCGCCATCGTGTGAAAGTTCCCTCTTTCTCTTTCAGACAAATAGCCCCATCTTTTTTGTCTCAATAAGGCAAGGGTACGTTACTTGTCACCTTTATAATGTTTACATTTGCATCTCCACTTTCTTTCAAGTTGATTCCATGTACAATAGACAAGGAGTGAATCCACCCAATATAGACAACATCACCATCAAATGGATCTAACATATTAACTTTATCCCCTTCTTTGAGTTTATGATCAATACATTTCTACAAAAAGAAAAAAAAAATAACACATTAGATTACATAGGTAATGAAAGGCAACAAATATAATGCAATCATAAGTTTCTAAATAAAAAAGACCAAAATTAATGTCCATTCCCTTTCTTATGTTCATTAAGTCTAAAGTCCTTGGAACACCATGAAAAGATCTAGGCTGAGAAAGAGATTTGGTAATTGATTCTTGTTGTTGAAGTTTCATGGTTGCAGGTGCACATTCACTCACTGTACATGGGTGGACATGGAGGTCTACCAAGAGGATCAGAGGAGATGATCCAGGGCTAGAGAGGATGGTCCACTGTGTGTCACCAATAGACTGGGGAGAGAGGCATGGAAGGGACTCCCAGGTGAGGGGCAGAGGTTGTTGGTTGTGGAGCAGCATGGAGGAGTGAACTTGAGTGCACTCTGATAGGGTATGGTGTGGATTGGATCCATGGAGATGATCCTAATGAAGAATCTTGTTGGGTGTTGTGACAACAGTAATGGAGTCCCTCAAGAAACTTACTGATTGAACTCCTTATCCTACTCATAGGTGCACATATGACATGCTTATTAAACAGTATTACTAAAAGAATTTAAACAGATTATATTAAACAATATTGTTAAAAGTATTTAAACAGTTTAAATTAACAACTAACAATCATATCCTAATTAAGGAAAAGTAAAGTTTTATAGCACTCACCTCAAGTTTAGCATTGCTGGTACAATAAATACAATGCACATCCTCTTCAAAATCAATGTCATAATCACTATCAACATTATTTTTCCCTTTTTGATTTTCTATCATATATTGATTTCTCTGCATGTAGTTTAATCATCATGAAAATTTAATATAATTCAAGTAAAGAAAACAAAAGCTATAATTTTTTCCACAACGCAAGTATTATATTACATCAACTTCAACACAACTATGGTTGGGTTGCACATTCTGAACCACTAGTTCATCATGATCAATGTCATTAATATTGGCAACTTTGTTAGCATCAAGGTGTTTTTGTATTTCTATTGCTTTGATAAAATTGTTCTCCGTGTAGTTAAAACTGATTAAAGTTTGGTAGAGAGAAAATAGAATAAAACAATGGTGTGAAAATGCAATAACAACAATGTTATCTTAATTGTATCTTCTGATAAACTATCTTAATAGAAAAAAAATGTGGAGGAGGAAAGCACTCTACAACTTGGAGGTCTCTAGTTGTTGACGTACATGGCCATCTTGCCCTGCCAATAATTAATGCAGACCCCTATGCTCATGTCAAACCCTTTTATATTACCTAAACCTAATAATGGGCACTCATTCTCCGAGTGTGAGTTCTGTAGGTCATGGAAAAACTTTCAAACAAGTGCTCAGTGAAGAAACGGTTATCCCACAGGAGGCAAAGTTTGTTATCAATGGAAGCCGATCACCAAGAATAGGAGAAGGAACCAACGCTAGAGGTGAGAACTCTATCCTTACTACTATATGTATTATCAAACCTAATTCTCATATGTCCATTTCTATTGAGAAAGAAAAGGATAGCCTTAGGAACTCTGCAATTTTTTTGGCAGCCCAAGACATTAATAAACTCCCATCAAGATCCTTCCTAAATGATTGGCTTCACAATATTTGGGGGAAATAATTTGGATATCACTCTTCCTTTCTTCGCATGGTTCAGAATGGGCTATTTTTTATTTTTTTTAAGAACCGCAAATCCTAGAAAGAAATTGTCACCAGACAATTCTGGAAGATTGGCAATGCCAACTTTAGGGCTCTTCCCTAGACTCCCGATGCTGCCCATAATGAAGTGCTATCCTTATCGAGCCACCACTGGATTACCATGGGTAGTCTACTTGGGATGGAACTAAATAGTAACTTTCACATACAAGATATTGTCTCTGGGAATCTGATGGGACTAGATAAAAGATGCAATCTTTTCTTGACTACTCTTTCCTTTCACATTCTATGGAATATATGGAAGTTTAGGAGTGATGATATTTTCAATAGTAGGAGTAGAGTTCTTACTGAGTCTTTGTGGAAAATCATATTTTTAATGTTGCCTCGCAGGTTACCATGATCATGAAGGTAAAAGAACATCAAGCATTGAAAGTGATCAGATAAGTTAGTAATATTTTGGATAGAGAGAAGGTCACATGTAAAATGTCCACCAAAGCTGAAGGGGACTTTGACTATGAGGTCGCCATAGGGAAGATGTTGCAGCAGATCAAGGAACAAAAGTGGCTAACAGAGAAACATAAAGGTATAGGAATTGGGACTGCGCAAGGGAACACCATAGGTGCAAAAATATTGGTTGATAAACAAGTGGTAGATAACAGTGAATCGATAGGATCTGGCCGAGGTCCTCAGATCAATCTTCAACCGAAACCCCCATCATACAGGCTCCTAAGAACGACTCACTATATCTGACACCTATCTCTATGCACCCTTCACTACCCTTGGAGGCCTATTTCTCAAATATATATAATGTCATCCTCCATGACAATCTGAGGCTCAAATGGGTAGATCATCAGCTATCATGGACAACTTGGTTTCCTAGATAGAGGCTGGATAGCAGAAAACTAAAATATATGTTTTTGTAAACAATTTGTTTTTTATTCACTGGTTGATGCATGACTACTCAACTCCCTCCATCTGAAAGGGAATATGTTTTATTTTGTAAATTAATGTAAACTCTCGATGATTTCCATAATTAATAGACTATAGTTAATAAAAAATAACAACATTACTATGTGTATGAGAATCAATGCTTAAGGATGGTGTTCTATATATACAAATTCAGAAATATGATGATCAAAATGATGCTTCAACAATGCAAAGATACATTAGTATGAACTATAATTAACTCATCAGTAAAGTCTCTTACCTTATATGAATCCGTGGAATTATGGTTATTCCATGCAGAAACTATAGGATGAACCAAGGAAGTCAATTCTAAACATTTCTCAGTGAGAGTATGTAAATAACTCATTATATGTTGGTACCCTTCATTTGAGTTGATAGGATTTGGAGAGGCTCTTACTGGGCATTCCACAGATGGTTGTGAAATCTCTGTTGACGAACTAGATTTTCACTTCATACTACTCTTATTAATAGGATATAGTCCTACCATATAGTTGACAATATCTTTTGCACCTGTTTCTCTATTATTGTTTTCCACCTAAAATACAATTTCAATTTTAACACAATCAGTTCAATAAAAAATTGAAATAAGTAACACAATATAAATTGAACCAAAAACACACACTTACTCCAAATTTGTCTAGTTTGGCCCGCAACCCAGCTCGGCCAAATGTATATTCAGCCCTCACATTATCTCTTTCTCTCTTGCCTTTATTTCTCTTTGTCAAATATTCTTCAGAATGTATACTTTCTTTTAATGCCTCCCATAGTTTGGGAGATAGAGTGGTGTCTTAACTCTCTTTTCCCTCCATGATTATTTTTCTTCAATTGTATTTGAAATTGTTCATTAGAAATCTCACCTTGTTCTTGTAACACTTTCTAGAGATTTGTCCACCACTAGTGTCAAAGGCATTTTCCATTTTTTTTATAACATATTCCACATGTTGTGGATCTTTCTCCAAAAAATTTGATTTGCAAATATCCAAATGGGCTCTACATCTTACGCCCAACTCAGAGGCCCACCTTGCAAAATTTTTCCCAGTGGGTTCACTATCTCTTAATACCTCAACCAAGAATGGCTTCCTCCCTTCTAATATCCTTTCTTTTTCATGTCTCTCTGTAGATCTGTATAATTCTTGACTCAATTTCTTTCTTTTAACAAAAGCAGGCACATCTTTTGTTGAGTCACTACTAGCAGGTGCACTCTGAGGCCCACCATATGCAAGCAAAATCTCTTCATGAATTTCATTAGGCTACATATTACCATGTGCTATATCGGGATGTGCACCATCACAACTACCTTTTTCACCAAGGACATTTGTTGGATCATAAAAGTGTTGGCTTTTGCGAATTGGCAGCACTATATCTTTATTTGCTACTTTTTTTCTCTTCATTTTATCTGCACTCTTTTTTCTTTCCTATAAAACTAAAAAAATATCATATCATGTCTTATATACATAAAGATTTTGCCTATAAAATTTCATTAAATAGTGTTAAAAAAATAATATACTACTTAGTGGATATACAACTTGCTTGTTTGTCAAACCAAGACGCGATAAACATTTAGTATTCTTGGCCACACATTCTTCACGAACACATTCATAATCTGTAACTAGAATTTCAGTATTATGATCAATATCATCTAATTTGTGCCTTAAATTCTTTCTCTTCATTTCCTGAAGTCCAAAAAAACAATAATGTATAAATTAGCAACTTGATACAGAGATAATTACCATAACATTCATCATTCCATCTAGTTTCATTGTTGTTGGTACTCTAAGACTATCTTGTTGCTTTCTATCAACATCTCTATTGATAGCTTGTAATATCCCCAAACAGGGATAATATAAAAATAGCAACATTTCCAAAACTAGAGCACAAAAAAAATCAGAAACTTTATTTGCATATAAGAAATTCTAGAACAAACTTGGATTTATAATTAGATTACTGATCTAAATTTTCTGTTGATAGAAATAAATTTCTACGTATCAATGTACATACAAAAAGTATGGAAAATCCCTTTGATTCTGCCCAGAAATTTCAGAAATGCATTACATTGATTTTCTCTTATTTTCCTGAGATAAAGATGATTAAAATATACAAATTTAGATACAAATACCTCATAATTTGTGAAGGAACATCTCTACTATTAAATAACCAACCATATAAAATCCACTACCAAACCTTTAGTAACTGATAGGAATGTTTCCAGATTGATATATTGTTAACACATGCTCCATCCATCCTCCAATTGATATTACTCAAATCCACCATTGAAGAATTCTTTCATAGGAAAACATGTCACAAACATTTCATGCCACAAAATCCAATGTCTTCAACATAAATAAAACAAAGAAATAATAATTATATCAATGTTCATAAATGATTAAATCCTAGAGTAACTTAGATAAGCTAATCATATATTACAAATAATCATGTGAAAAAAGATGAGGCTAATGGAGAACAAGACTAGAAAACAAATCTGCCCTAATATGTAACAAAACGTAAAGGAGAAGAAAAAAAATTAAACAAAATTAAACATTCAGTTTGACTTGTGATTGAAGAAGTCAAACTGAATGTGTGTATGCAAGCATAGACTTTTGAACTTTAGACAAAAGATGCTCAATATCAGTGCAATAAAGATCAAAGATGATGAGCATAGAAGAAAGATAATACATTAAAAAAAATTATACCCTTCAAGTTTTAGCTCACATGAGCAGAAGCCATCATTGCATATTATTTGAAGCTAAACTTAAATACGTATTGGTTCACATTAAAAAGAAACCCGCTATATCTTCAATTATTACATCCAAGCAATATTTAGACATGCGAAATGAGAAAATTCTTCAACAAACATTACAAATTTTATATGCAAAACTCACATAACCTATAGATATGGTACACAAATTTCCACAGTTGAAGAAATGTATGTCTAGGCTAAGTTTTCTCATTTAACCTACAGATATATAACATTATAGATTTTATTAAATTGTACAAGCTATTGTAACTCAACCTCAAGAAATTATGGCACATATATATATCCAAAATGTATATACTATATGAAAACATATTGATATTGCATCCTAATTTATATATGAAAACATATTAATATTACATTCATATACCAAATTTATTCAATATTAAAGCTTTGAAGCAGGTATTAGTTTGAAGGCTTTTATCCTTAAAACATAAAAGTCTTAAATAAAAGGTCACAAAATGGGGCTCATCAATAATCATTTGCATTGCCCGCAAGATCAGAATCATGATCACTCATTTCTGCATCTGCTTGATTTTCTTCCCCATCCTCATTTGTGACATACAATACATTATCTCTCTCAATTTATTCATTGGTAATCAAAATCTCTTCCTCAAACAGTCTCTCATTGTCTTCATCCACTTCTTCAAATATTTCTTGTAAATTAAAATATTGTCCATCAGACATTACATTGACAACTTCCATGAATTTTTGTTTTGAACGAGACTCTATTTGAATGACATATGACCAACCTCGGCTTCTTATATCATCAATTAGAAATTATTGATCTATTTGAAGAGGAGAAACAAATGGCTCATTTGTCTCTGATAAAAATTGTCGTGTATTTGCACATATAAATCCTTACTCATCAACTTTTACTGCAGATGGTCGAATCGACTTACATTTTAATATTATAGGAATATTTTCACCAAAATCCACTTGAATAATTTCTTGTATAAATCCAACATAAAATTTCTTCTAAAGTTCATGAATAAATTTAGCACTAACAACACAATCAAAATTTGTCTTTCCTTTGTCCTTTTCTTCAAATCTTAAATGACTACCATAGGCCCACATTCCACTAAAACACATAGACCATATATATGGATCTTGTGAAAGCTTACTTTCCTCTATTTTTATATCTTGAACTTCTTCTTTTGCATCACTAATTGCATTACCAATCCATTCTTCAAATTTAGGAAAAGAATCACCTCTAGTCAAATCATGACGCCTGCGCTTTTGAGATCAATTTTGTAGCCAAGTTTGATTCTCTTCTTCATATTTTCTACATAAAATAATGGCATACAAATAGTAAGATTAATAATATAAATTTTTAAATACAATTGGGTAAATAAATTTACCTGTGCCACTTGTTGAAAGAAGATGTGTTTTGAAGAATAAAGGTATGTATTACAACTCGTTGCTGATATGAGAGCTTGAAGCGCCATCCATTGCCTTCTAATACTTCACTTGCAACTCTCTCATCTTCGTCATCATCCCATACACGTCAATTAACATTTTTAAAATCCTTGATATATTCTATGCAAAACCCCATGGCCTCTTGCATTGAATATCCCTCAGACATGCTGCCTTTTGGTTTTTCCCTAGTACGAACAATTGTTTTTTAAACCTTCATATATAATTCTATAAGATACATCCATCTTGTTCTTACTGGGTCACAATGCTCAAGTTCATATTCTAAATGTATCAAAATATGCATAGAAATATTAAAGATTGTTGTTGGAAACTTTTGTTCTAATAGACAAAGGACTTCAACAACCTCCTCTCTCAAACTATCAAAGTTCAAAGGATCTAATACATGTAAACTCATTCTTTTTAATATTAGGCCCGACCTTGTAGTTTCCATTCTTGGCCCCTTTGCCAAACTTGACATATTTACAACAATAGGTAAAATATTCTCGATTATGACATGATAGTCATGGGTCTTGAGGCCTCTTAAACTATTAATGTTAGTTTGGCTTCTGACATTGCTACTCACATATCCAGTGGGAAATCAAGTATGTGTCATCAACTGTAATAATTGTTCACGTTGTTCTCTTGTCCACACATAAGGAGTACTAGGTTTTCTATATTTTTCATTATCATATTTTCAACCCAAATATTTTGACGAATCTTTATTTCTCAAAAGTCTTCACGAGATGAAATAGAATCAAAAGCACCAAAAAGAGTTTCTATAATAGCATAAGCTATATTTTCTCAGTATGCATAAAGTCAACAATATTCCTAATGGATATATCCTTAAATTATGTCAACTTATATAATATGCATAATCATTTTACACTGCTTTCATTACATGGATCATATCTACTACCAGCAATCCCATCATTTTAAATAAATTACATTCTTTTTTGTCCATTCTCAACAATGTAATCACATGTTTTCAGCAATGACACTTCACGATTCTCTTCTAGTTGACCATTGAAATGTGTTTTTTGTTGACTATATGGATGATCCATTTTAAGGTAAGCATGATGTCTACAACAAATACACTTACAAAAACTTATTGAGTGCCTCACAAAATCCTTAAAGTTTCAAGCCGGACATCCATGGTATCTGTGAACAGAGAGACCAGACAATGTGCCATATGCCAGAAGATCATGAATTGTAAACAATAATGAAGCTCTTAAAGTGAATTTGATTTGATGACCATCCCTTAAAGTTTGAATTGCTTCAATTACTTTCCAGAATTCCATTAGCTCATCATATAATGGCTCCAGATAAGTATCTATTGTATCTAAAGTCACACTTTTCTTTCCTAGGATAATCAATGATAATATTAATAAAAATGGTTTAGCTGCTAAACATGGAGGTAAGTTATAATTTATTAGAAACACTGGCCAAGTTGACCATTTAGTACTCTAGTCTAAGAATGGGTTCACCCCATCTAGAGCCAAACCCAATCTTATATTATGAGGATCTTGAGAAAAATTAGGCCATTTATTATCAAATTCCATCCATGTCTTAGAATCTGGAACATGCCATTTTTTTCCATTAATGCTCTTATTTTGGGTGTGCCATTGCATAAGTTTACAAATGTCTCTGCACCTATACATTTGGAGTAATCATGGGATTATCAGAAAGTAGCGAAGAACCTTTCTAGGAACAACAACTGATTTCAACCCTTGTCTATACCTCGCTTTGTGAGATTTTGGACATTCAATCTCATGTGCAAGATTTTTATGAAATAATACACAACCATTCACACATGTGTGGATATTTTCATACCCCAAGCTGAGCTTACTAATTTGATTTTTACATTGACTTCATTTTGTTGGCAATGTGGAGTCAGTTGATAACAATGAACTTAATAATGCCAATAATTGATCTACACTCTCATTTGACCAACCATGAACCACTTGCAAGTTAAGAATTTGAAGGATTATTGTCAAATGAATTAGCTTATAATTATCATACATGGGCTTTAAAACTTCCTCCATTGACTTGGCCCAATCATCATTTAAACCCTCATTCAACATTCTATCAACTTCAAACCCTTTGTCAAACATTTTTGTCTCTTCATCTATGTTTGTTGCCTCTTCATCTCTCACAATTTTTAATTCTATCATATCTTCATAATAATTGTAAGCCCAAGGGCATATACCACTATGCCCATATCTTATCATGTGTCGATAAATCACATTTCCTTTTTTCACCTTCCCACTAAGACAATTTTTACATGGACATGGATATTTTTCAATATCCCCCTCATCAGCTGCTCTCTCATCATATGCATGATATTGATGTGTAGTCAACATATGACGTTGATCCATCTGTAATATTGTGCACTCCAATTAATCTAGTTTCTAATTTTTTTTTAAAAATATGTAAATCTGAAAAAAGAGTTGCCAAAACATTGTTGAAAGTAGTCACTTTTGTGGAGACCATAACAGAAAGAAGAGGATATAATGAGTCATTGTTATAAGATCTATCTTAAATTCATTTGAAGTTTACCTAGTGAGAATGGAATATGCCTATGTTTCGAGTTTTGAATTACCTCTAAATTTTCTGTAGAGAGCCTCGCTGACTTCAAATTCATTGCAGCAAAATCTAAATTCCTTGCACGCCTTTTCAAAAGTCTCCAAGTCCTATCCAAGAAAGATTTATCACCCATGCAATTGCTTCAATACCTATCCATGAGAATAACAAATGTCAACAACTATATATGATGAGAGTGTATTAAAAACTTATGAATCAAATTATGGCCATAAAGAGAAAGGATGGCCAGTCAGATTTGGCTTTAAACATTTTAATTAAGAAGAAAGGAATTTATATACTGTTAGTTAGACTAGTCCTTCACACAAACCTTATTTATTATACTATCAAACTATGATAGTTAAATAGTTACTCTCTAAGACAGTCACAAATCAACATTGACTAGGTGCCCCTTTGCCTTCTATTCATATAGATACACTTCTATTCAGTGATACAAATTGTATTTCAATCTTAGATGATTCAAAATAACCTAAAACCTATTTTTTATTTGTAAAATCTTCGTTGGTTGGAAATAACATAAGCCCTAATCATCTTATATTCTTTCATTAAATTTTTGGTCACTTAAGTCTCCTTTAGGTGCATGTGTTAAAGTGTCATTACGAAGTGGACCCTTTGAGTTTTAATTTTATCGTCATAGCAGGCTTCGTATATTATTTTTCCTAAGTCCTAAAGTCCGTAAGTGTATATTAAATAAAGGCTGGAAGCTAAACATCAAGATCAAATGGCTATCATGGTGTCGAGAAGAAAAAAATATCTTCATCTCATCCATCGCAACACTGTGACCAAGTGACATATTTCTTCAAGTCAAGAGTCCCGCATCTCCTAAAGCCATGCTCATTATGAACCGCGCCAAGATTCTTTTGAGATCAGATGGTTGTCATGGTATATCTAAGCTTTAAGATTCTTTGATCATCCATTGCGACACCATGACTTAATGACACCCATCCTCCTGCAGTGTGGCCAAAGTGGGACAAGTAAACAATGGAAAGCCGTCAAATCTTGTAAGATCTAATGGCTGTCGTGGTGTCGTAAAGAAAAAAATATCTTCATCTCATCCATCATGACACTGCGACCAAGTGACATATGTATTCAAGTCAAGGGGCCCACATCTCCTAAAGCCATGCTTGTTATGAACCCCACCAAGATTATTTCGAGATCAAATGGTTGTCACGGTGTTGCCAAGCTTTAAGATTCTATGATCATCTATTGTGAAACCATGACTGAATGACACTTGTCCTCTTGCGATGTGGCCAAAGTGGGACTAGTAAACAATGGAAAGTTGTCAGATCTTGTAAGATTTAATGGTTGTTGTGGTGTCATGAAGAAATAAGATCTTCATCTCATCCATCATGACATTGCGACCAATTGACATATGTCTTCAAGTTGAGGGGCCCACATCTCCTAAAGCCATGCTCGTTATGAACCCCTCCAAGATTCTTTTGAGATCAAACGGTTGTTGTGGTGTCACCAAGATTTAAGATTCTTTGATCATCCATTGTGACACGGTGACTGAATTAAACCTATCCTCCTATGATGTGGCCAAAGTGGGACCAATAAACAATGGAAAGCCATAAAATCTTGTAAGATCTAATGGTTGTCATGGTGTTGTGAAGAAACAACATCTCATCCATCGCGACACTACAACCAAGTGACATATGTCTTCAAGTTGAGGGGCCTGCATCTCCTAAAGCCATGCTCATTATGAACCCCACCAAGATTATTTTGAGATCGAACGGTTGTTGTTGTGTCGTCAAGCTTTAAGATTCTTTGATCATCCATTGCGACATTGCGACTAAATGACACCTGTACTCCTAAGATGTGGCCAAAGTGGGACTAGTAAACAATGGAAATTAGTTAGATCTTGTAAGATCTAATAATTGTCATGGTGTCACTAGGGAAAGGTGTTTCATATTTATCTACTGCAACACCACAACTGAATGACATGTGGCACTTGTCATGGGCCCGACTTTTTGAAGTGTCTTTTTGAAGATCTTGATCAGATGATTGTTATAGTGTCACTGAAGGAAAATACATGTGATTTTTCCTTTGCAACATTGTGACTAAATGTGCCTAGTCGATGCTCTTATGAGTTTGTTGAGAGTCACATGATCATTAGTCATATTTCTACATCAATAGTCATGTTTTAATGGTAGATTTCCTGCCAAAAGTAAGATCTTTGAGTCATTGAGCCGTGATTTCCAAATTGGAGATTAATTGTAGAATGTACGGTAGTCTAATCAAAAATTGAACACAAATTTTTGAGATAATTACGCTGTAAATTCCCATTTCATTTTCTCAGACACCACAAATTGCTAAGGGATTTTGGAGCAGAGCCAGAAAGTCAGTGATTCTGTTTGTTCTAAGCATTTGCAGAATGGGTAAGTTCCTGATTAATTTCAATTGCAGTTCATAAATTGGGATACCAGAAGGTTTCGGGTTAGAATCTGTGAGGCTCTATGGTTTTTTCTATTCTTTTTCTCCTGCTGTTTGAGTATATTTTTGAATTTGGAAATGGCACCACATAGGGATTTGAAAGGGAATGTGGAATACCATGAAAGAAATGTATATGATGATTTTCTAGAATAGTTGGATAAATGAACGAATAACCCTACTCAGGTTAGGGAATTGACTCCAAAGAAGCCTCATTTAAGAATAGGGGAAGGTCTATATGATAAGGGGATCTGGTTTAGGGATGCTAATATTGATGTAACTGGTTTAGGAATATTCTAAGAAAGATTTGGGTAGAGAAATGCATATGCCCTAGATAGCAACATCTAGCAATTTGATGTGGTAAAGTTGGTAGTCCCAAACATTTTTATGGATGTTAATATGTTTCTTCAAGTGGCAAAGAGCTATGACCCAGTGTCTAGGGTTGTGAGGGATGTAAAGGCAGATGTAATGTCCCCGCCAGGGAACCCATAAGGAATCAGGTCTTATGACCAAAATTTGCAACTAAATTTTTTTTTTTTAACATTACAACATTACTACTCCAAAATTACATTCCTTAAGGTTCCCTTAATGAATTTCATTTAATAACACATTTACATTACTTATCCAAATTAAATTTAATTTCCTTTCTTTACTTTCACATTTAGAATTTAAGAGATAGGGTAGAAAATAACATTTCATTTACAATTATATTCCTTACTTTATATACTAATTTCATTTCTCCTTCCTACACATTGAATAGCTATTCATTACAAATCACATTTCAACTTTAGCATAATAAACATTTTTCTTTCATTGCAATAAAGAAGAGATAGAAAAGATCACTCAACATTACATTGTATATTTCCAACTTGTTCTTTCAAATAACA
>MU225738.1:341941-353532 GCA_018584345.1 Thuja plicata | reverse complement strand
AAAAGTAAAACCCATACATCTGATGATATTCTAGAATTAGTCCATACTGATTTATGTGGACCTATGAGGACAAAGAGCTATTATGGAGATAGATATTTTATTCTCTTTGTTGATGATTACTCTAGAAAGATGACAGTTATGTTTCTAAAAGAAAAATCTGAAGCATTCAAGATGTTTAAATGGTATAAGGCTATGGTAGAAAAACAAAGTGCTAAGGATTTGAAATGTTTGAGATCAAATAGAGGAGGAGAATTTATATAAGATGAATTCACTAATTTATGTAATGAGCATGGTATAAAAAGATAGGTTTCTACACCAAGAACACCACAGCAAAATGGGATTGCTGAGAGAAGGAATAGATCAATATTTGATTGTGCTAGAACACTGATGATAGAGAAGGACATCACCTAGATCTTCTGGAGAGAAGTTGTCAACACTGCTATTACACTTAACAGAGTACAATTGAAAAAGGACTTAAAGAAGAGTCCTTATGAGCTATGGTATGGTAAAACACCCAATGTAAGTTACTTCAAGATCTTTGCTAGTTAATGTTATGTCTTAAAAGATGGTAGAAATAGAAAGATTGATGCAAAAAGTGATGAAGGTATTTTTCTAGGGTATTCTACCAAGAGCAAAGCTTTTAAATGTCTAATCAAGGATTCTAACAAAATAGTTGAAAGTGCAAATGTGAGGATTGATGAATTTGCATAAAATAATGAGATGGAAAGCACAAAAGAACTAGAGGACTACAAAAAGTTTGTATACTGTGAAGAACCCATAACTCTACCCGAGAAACAATTCTTAAATCCAGAACAACAGAATGTTGTAACCAACGGTTAGAATGTTGTTACCGACGGTCAGGATAATGATCAAGATAATGTGAAAGGTAATGAAGATCAAGCTGATATACAAAGAGCTATACCTATACTTGCAAGATATGTAAGAAGGAACCATCCAGAGGAACAGATCATAGGAGATAAGAAAGCTGGTACAAGAACAAGAAGTAAGTCTTTAAACTCAAATTGTTTAATTTGTGAGTTTGAGCTGAGATTTGTCAATACTGCACTAGATAATGAAGAATGGATAAATTCTATGAATGATGAGATTGAAAATATTGAGAAGAATAAGACATGGTCACTTGTGCCAAGACCAGATGACAAGAATGTCATCGATACAAAATGGATATTCAGGAATAAGCTGAATGAGAATGGAGAAGTCACAAGGAACTAAGCAAGACTAGTATCCAAGGAGTATGCACAAGAGGAAGGTATAGACTATGGAGAGACCTTTGCACCCATTGCTAGGATAGGAGTAAGAATACTAATTGCTTATGTTGCATACAGAGGATTCAAAGTATATCAAATGGATGTCAAGTCAGCATTCCTAAATGGAATACTTGAAGAAGAGGTATACATTGAACAACCAGAAGGGTTTGTAGATCCAGACAAGAGGAACATGGTATGTAGACTTCACAAAGCCTTGTATGGATTGAAAAAAGATCCCAGAGCCTGGTATGAATGACTTCATTCCTATCTACTAAGTATTGGATTCATAAGGACTAGTGAAAACAGTAATCTTTATTTGAAAGAAGATACTGACTCTAACACTTTGATTGCTGAAATATTTGTTGATGACATCATATTTGGAGGAAATGATATGCTATGCAAATCATTTGCTAATGAGATGAGAAAAGAGTTTGAGATGTCTATGTTTGGAGAGATCAATTTCTTTCTTGGTCTACAGATCATTCAACAAAGTGAAGGAATTTTCATTACACAGTCCAAATACATCAAAGAGGTCCTGAAAATATTCAAAATGGAAGATTCCAAACCAGTTGGAACACCAATGGCAGCTAGATGCAAATTAACAAAGGAAGACAAGTCAATAGAGGTAAATCAGACTCTGTATAGATCAATGATAGGAAAACTCATGTATGTTGTACACACTAGACCAGATATTGCACATGCAGTAGGAATTATTGCTAGATTTTTTGCTAACCCCAGGGAATCACATATGACTACTGTGAAAAGAATTCTAAGATATTTGAAGAATACTGAAGAATTTGGCTTATGGTATAGAAGAGAAGGATAATTTAAACTTAAGGTGTTTACCAACGCTGATTGGGCTAGAAATCTTGATGACCGGAAGAGCACAACTAGAGGAGCATTCTTTATGGGTGACAGACTTGTCACATGGATTAGCAAGAAGCAAGGATGCATCTTTCAGTCTACTATAGAAGAAAAATATGTTGTTGCTACTGCAAACTGCTCAAATATTGCATAAATCAAAAAGTTGTTGGAAGGTATGCATATGAAGATCACAGAACCAGTGATTATCTATTGTGATAACACCAGTGCAATAAACATTTCTAAGAATCTATTCATGCATGCAAAGACTAAACACATTGCCATCAGGTATTATTATTTAAGAGAACAAGTTCAAGAAAAAGAGGTGATACTCAAATATGTGCAATCAAAAGAACAATTGGTTGATATATTTACCAAGCCACTGCCCAAGGATACATTTGAGTACCTGAGAAAGAGACTAGGGGTCAAACTCATGTCTACCAGTCAGTAAAGGACTAAAGGCTGCATCAGCCATATATTATCAGAATATCATTCATGATTGATGCAAACAAAAGATGAAATTCAAAGCTACATCTATATACAGAAAGGTATATATCAGAACCGAGCACTAGAAGCAAATTGTTGTATTGATGATGGATAAGGGAAATTCAAGGAATATATTATGGATAGAAGAAAATTGTTTGACATAAATTTTAGATATTTGTAAAATATTTGTTTGGCATTGTTGTCAAAGGGAGAGAATGTATCCATATTATCATTAAAAACTATTCATTATCGATTACTCCAAAAAGGGGGAGATCATATCCATAGGGAGAGAATTTGGATAAAAGTTGCAAATAAAAGAACAGTCAGTGACAACAAAGAAAGAGAATAGTCAAAAGAGAGAAATTGACACAAACAGAGGACACAACACATCAGAAGAAGATAAAAAAAAAAGCTGCAAGAATCAAATCTAAGCTAATACAAAGCTTACCCGTGATCAGACATTTCTACCAGTTATCAAAACAAACTGTTTGGTAATTTGATGAATCTCAACAGTTGTATTTCATATTGTATTAGAAATAGTATAGTGTGATAATATAGTATGTTGCCATCAATGCCAAAGGGAGAGATTGATGACATGTAACTAATTGAATGTTTGATAATGTTAAGTTGAAGATGATGCAAGACATTAAATCAGTTAATGGTTTGTATTGTCATCGATGTCAACTTGATATCATCTGTATGGTCATATACATAATGCCAAAGACTTTAGAGAATAAATGGAACAATGATTATGCTTTCAGCAATGTATAAAATTCAAGTATTCACTAACTGACAGACAACACTAACGAAGTGCACACCATCGCTAAAGGCACAAAAAAGTCACAGTGATGCCCGACGAGAAGAAGACAGTGTTGCCCAATGAAGTAGAATCACAGGATGCCCGATGAGATGAAAACAGAGTTGCCTGACGAGAAAGATCCAATAATTCCCGATGGATGAAGATCCCAAAGCCAACTAAAGTTACACTGATAGAATTGATAGTTGTCATCGATGACAAACTACAAAATTGACCGACAGAACAGAGAGATCAGAAATTGACAAAAATATCTAATTGGTAGAGCTTAAGGATAAACTTAACTGGTTGTTTTATTTATTTTATTCAACCACCGTTAATTAAATTGATTTAAATAATATTTATACAGTTGGAAAGAAGATAACTTTGAGATAAATCAGGAGTTAAAGCTGTAAATCAGATTGGTTGGATTGTTTTTCACACCAAGAATCAAGAATCAAGAATCATGAATTAAGGAATATCATGTCTATATAAGAGAAGCATAATTCATTTCCATGGGTTTCAGATACATAGAAGGGGAGTGAATAAAAAGAAGATGCTGAAGAGAAACTGGTGAAGGTTAAATTTCATACAGTCCTGATCAATCAAGCTAAAGGAGAGCTAAAGAGTTCTGTAGACACTGACGAACAGTGAAGCACAACATCACAGATCAGAAAGTGTGGAGCACAAAGGAATTGAATTGATACATTGATCAGAGAGGTATTATACTTAAATAGATCTAAAAATCTACAATTTTAGTTGCATTAGAAACAGGTCATTGTGTTTCAGTTTAACCATTGAAGCATTAAGTTTCTTAAAAAAGCAGGACTTAACCATCTTCTATATATTGAGGTACATCCCAAGGTGTGCCAAAAAGGTTGACTCATAACAGTAGCATTGGTCTTACCTAAAGCCTTTTGACAGTCTAAGAAGGAGGCTGATTCAAGGATGGTAGTAAGATCAGCATAAAGCCTATTGATAGTCTAAGATGAAGGCTGATTCAAGGATGGTAGTGTAGATGCCAGATACTAAGTGACAACCTTTGTATAAAATCCTCTAACAAGGTCGCACTTAATAGTGTGTTTGTAACCTTTAACAGGGTTGGCTCCTAACAGGGCTCACTTCAGAAGAGTGAAAATTTGGGGTACCGGTCCCAGTGGTTTTTCCCCTTAACAGGGTTTCCACATTAAAATCTATGTGTTATGTGTGTATGGTTTATTACTTTATTATTTTACATTTCACATATGTATTTCTGGATTGACTAGTATACTCTACATATTTACTGAGTGTCGGTAAATAAGTTTTTACTTCTTATCGGTAATCAAGGAGAATAAGGACAGACCAGGTAAACTGACAGACAGTTAATTATTTCAAAGTATTTCAAGGCATGCATCTTGTAGGTGTTGGAGATTTGATTCTGAGCAGTTGATTGATTGTATGTTTGTCATTGATGACAACATATAATACACAGTAGTAATTCTGTATGTACTTATCAAAATGATGATATGAAGACTTGCATGGTTAGATACATGTTGTTGACATGTTTGTTATGTTATGTTCTGTATCATCTTAAAATGGAAGCACTTCCATGTTAAGAGTGTTTAGCCCTCCTTAGGGGACATTTTTGACCTCTACCATATCATCATCCTGTTTCTACATCATCTCATGCTTCTGTACTAGTTCAAGACCTTGATTGGGCCTCTCCAGGTACCTCCTACCCCACCTGGAATATTTTCTAGGGGTTCTTACCCCCTGGGTTAGGGTCAACCTTGACCTTGACCTGGGTCCCCCTTTCAAATCTAGAATCTTGTCGGCTGTCGGGGCTCATCAAAAATTTAGTTTTCCCGCTTCCGGGTTGGCTGTTTTGGGTTTCGAAGCATTGATTCATAAATTATATTTCATATAGGTCCTTTCCTAGGGGAATGGGTTTAATTAGAATTTAATTATCCTATGTAGGCCTCCTTGGAAGATTTTTCCCTATTTTCATATAAAAGGAAGCATTTTTCTCTCATTTTCTCTAAGTCTTCCAAGTGCAAAAAAATCTAATCAAGATTTTTCTCAAGCATCCATTGTTCTCAAGCTCTTAAGGTGTTCAATTCTTCCTCTCAAGTATTCAATTACTCTATTGAAGATCAAGGATTGAAGCTCTCAAGCCTTTGAAGGGATTAGGTGCAAACATTCAAGATTCATCATTCAAATCTTAGATCTAGCCATCATGGTGGTGTGATCTTCCTTCAAGATCCTTGGTGCCTCTTCAAGACTCTTTCATCATCTCTTCAAGTGGATTTCAAGCATACAATCATGGAGGTTTATGTTTCATATTGAGTTCATACTTTCATACTTACATACATTCAAATTTCAATTACATATCTATTGAATATCATAGCTTCATTGTTAGATTTAATTCTACTACATGTTAGCATTCTGTACTTTATAGATTTTAAGGTTAATTCCTAAATCAGGGTTTGATTAAGGCAAACCCCTCCCCCACAACAAAAAAATCTCCTTTTTCTTATAGGTACAGGTATAGAACAGTGGATTTGAACCCATATCTGGATACCCTTTTTGACAAACTTTCGAGATCCATGAACAAAGTCACTTTCAGATCTGCGCAGGTCAGGGTTGGAATTATTGGGTCAGGGTTGACATTTGTGGGTCAAGGTCAACCTTTTTCATAAGATGAAAATGAAACAAAAAATGATTTCTGGATTTTGTTCGTCTCTGTGTTTTGGTTCGGTATCAACTATCAATTTTTCCAGAAACTATCTACAAACCTCAAAATATAACATTCTTTGATCTGCAACATTTCAAGGTTAGTGCATTTTTATGATATCTTAAATTATTTTTATATATCATTTCTATACATATAATTAACAAAATTTAAGGTATTTCCTTTGTCATTCTCCTCTCCAAATAATTGATTCATTTGTGCATTAACCCTTCTCTTGGGTTGATCAACTTGGATCTCTCATTTGTGCATTTGAGTGTAAAGAGGAACATCTTATCTTCTCCTTAATAATAATTGCAACACTTAATAAACTCAATTCTATTAAGGTTAATACAATCTAGATAATTCAAAGAACAATTTACATCCCCCATTTTCATATATTACATTTTAATAACATAATAAATTTTTAACAAACAAAACAAACAACATCTAAATCCTTTATCTTACATGTTGGTGACATCCATTTTATATGTTACATGTTCATACACAAAGACCTAGATATGATTTTTCAATAAAGTTATGTAATTCTGTTATTGGCAGTTACAGTTCTGGAAGTGTAACTGTTTAGGGCCGACATATATAACGTGTTTCTTGAGTTGTGCCTATCTTCAGGATATGTGTGTGTATATTCATGATTAGTTATGAGTTGATGATATTCCTCTAAAGGTGCCAAATGTGTTTCAAGAAGATTGCAAATTTAGAGTTAATTTGGTGAGGCCGACCTAGTGAAGCGTCACGTCTATTCAGTTTAGACTTGCACGGTTGTAATTGTGCTTGCATGCTTAGTAGAGCTGACAAGGATGTTATGAAGAGTTGTCTTACAGGTCCCATGATCTCATACTTTGAGATAGATACTTATAGCAAGTCAATTGTGATATGCTAAGTGTGAATGGTACAAAAAGAGAAGAAAAATGTATAGAGCAGATTATCAGAGTTGGTTCATTCATCAAGAGTCTATGTGAAGAAGAAGTGAAAGATTGTAATACATTGAAACTGGTCAAGACAATAGGTCTACTCTATAGTTCATCATCAGATATAGTGCATATCTATTATATAGAAGGTTGTAGCCTTCACCATCAAGCAGTGAGCTTTTGGACAGTGAGTCCACCACCCCTAATAGGGTTATTTGTAAAAGACTCCTAACAGGGTCTGACCCTTAACCAGGTCACTATACTTATTGCATTGTAAAGTACAACTCGTAACAGGGTTGAGATATCTTCTAACAGGGATTACTATAAACAAGTATAGTTCATTGTGGGTGCTAATTCCCACCGGGGTTTTTGCTATTTGGTTTCCCTGTAATCAAATTGTATGTTGTGTACTGTGTTATCTGATTAAACATTTACTTTGTTGTATTCTGAAGTTAAAGAAGAAAATAATTAAAGTTACGGATAACTAATTCACCCGCCCTCTTAGTTATCCTTTGGGACTATTCTAACAATTGGTATTAGAGCCAAGTGCCTTGGAGAAGAAGCTTAACATCTTAAGGTAGATTAGATGTCTTATTTCAGAAAAGAAAGCCCTAAGTTCGATGGAGAAAATTATTTGGATTGGAAAAAAAAAATGATAACACATCTACAGTGTGTTGGCTCTGAGATCTTTGAAATTGCTACACAAGAATTTGCAATTCCATCTCTGAAAGACCTTGCAAAGGATGATGTTACTAATAGACAAAAGGATACATTTACCAATAATGCAATTGCCAAAGAAGCCCCAATCAGTGCCTTATCTGATAGTAAATTTTCTGAGATCAAGAAAATTGACAGAGCATATACCATATGGAAGTATTTAGAAGATATGTTTGAAGGAGATATTCAATAAAAGAATGCATGCAAGAAGACATGGAAAAATAAATATAACAGTCTTGAGATGTTACCTGAAGAGAACATTAGAGCTTACAATCAAAGGATAAATGAATCAGTCTTTGGAATCAGAAACAATGGTGTAGAGATATCAGAAGAAGAAATAATGGATAAGTTGCTAACTACTTTAACATCAGACTATGAAAAAAAGATAAGTATTCTAGAGGAAACCATGCAATTCTCACAATACATCAAGAGAGAGACTTTGATTAGCAAAATCTCTGCATTTGAGATATCAAGATTGAAGATTGAACCTAAAAGTGAAACAACTTTCAAAGCCTCAGTCCATGGTAAGAAATCCTTACACATCTCTAGTCATAATGAGAAAGAAGAAGTTGATGAAGAACTAGAAGAAATAATTGCTATGATTGCTAGAAGAGAAAAGGAAGGTAAAGGAAAATATGAAGGACAACTTCCTTTCAAATGCTTTTCATGTAACAAGATTGGTAACTTTGCATCTAAGTGTCCCACAAGAGTCAAGAAGTTCAAATCTGATTACAAACCCAAATATAAGAAGGAATGCTATCATGCTGAAGAATGTGTAACTGATGAAGATTCAGGAGAAGATGAAATTGGATTCGTTTCCCTTAGAGAAATGGAAAGGTTTCTTGAGGAAATGGACATTGAAGATGAAAAGGAAGAACAAGAGTTAGCCTTAATTTCCAAAGCCGATATCGAGACTAATTGGATCATTGACAGTGGATGCTCCCATCCTATGACAGGTGACAAAGATAGATTTGTTCAGCTAGACAAATACAAAGGTGGTATGGTTAGATTTGGAGATAACACTCCTAAACCTATCATTGGCAGAGGTTCTATCACTTTAGATGGAAAGAACAAGACATATGATGTTCTATATGTTGATGGATTACATCATAACTTGCTGAGTGTTGGACAGCTACTTGAGAAAGGTTATCATTTGGAGTTCAAAGACAACAATTGCATCATTAATAACAAGGATGTAGACATGATTGCATCAGGCTATAAAACAAAAGCTAATGTTTTTCAGCTCAATTTAGATGTTAGTTGTTTTGTTGCAAAGGTGGATGACAGTTGGTTATGACACAAGAGACTATGCCGTATCAATTTTGATAATATATTAAAGATCAGTAATGTCAAGGTAGTTAGAGACCTTCCTAGTATTGCAAGACCAGTTGACATAATATGTAGGGAATGTGTTATGGGTAAGCATGTAAGGATTTCTTTTAGAAGCAAGAAAAACTCAGCTGAAAAGAAATTGGACTTGGTACACATAGACTTATGTGGTCCTACCCAAACAAGATCATACTATGGAGAAAGGTATTTCATTTTGTTTGTTGATGATTATTCTAGGATGATGTGGGTTGCGTTCTTAAAGGAGAAGTCTGAATCCTTTGAAAAGTTCAAAATATTCAAAGCTAAGGTTGAGAATGAATCCGGATTGAAACTGAAATGTCTAAGATCAGATAGAGGAGGAGAGTTCACATCTGATCAATTTTATGACTATTGTGAAGAACATGAAATTAAAAGACAGTTGAGTGCACCTAGAACCCCTCAGTAGAATGGGATTGCAGAAAGGAGGAATAGGATCATACTTGATACAAGGTGCACTATGATGATTAAAGGAAAAGTTGCGCACACCTACTAGAGAGACGCAGTGAACACAATAGTATATACTATCAATAGATCTCAATTGAGGCCAGGCACAGATAAGACACCTTATGAACTTTGGTTTGGTAATATACCTAGAGTAAAGTATTCCAAAATCTTTAACAGCAAGTGCTACATCAAGAGAGATGATGGTGTTGGTAAATTTGATGCCAAAAGTGATGAAGGTATTTTTCTTGGTTACTCTACAAAAATCAAAGCATATAGATGTTTTAATCTGAGATTTTAAAAGATAATTGCAAGTACTCATGTAAAAATTGATGAAAATTTTATGGTTCAAGAAAGATACTATGAATATGCACCTATAATTGAAGATGAACCCAGGCCTAGCAACAAAGATACTATTATTGAAGAAATGTTTGATTGCATTGATGTCTCATGCAATGAACCTAAATCAAGCAAAGAAGAATCACATATTACAAAAGAAGAAGACACACCTAAGGTTCCTAAATTCACATCTAGATACCACTCTAAAGATGACATCATTGGAGATCAGAGAAACAATATTTTGACCAGATCAAAAATAAAAAGTCTATCAATGGATGAAGATGTATGTTTACTTTCACAGATTGAACCTTTAAGTTTTTAAGATGCTTGTAATGATTCAGATTGGAAGAATGCAATGAAAGAAGAATTAGATCAGATAATTAAAAATTGTACATGGGAATTGGTCCCTAGACCCAATCACAAAAATGTGATTGGAACAAAGTGGGTATTCAGAAACAAGATGAATGAAGATGGTACAGTAGTTAGAAATAACACAAGATTGGTTATGTAAAGGATATGCGTAGAGAGAAGGAATAGACTACACTGATACATTTGCCCCAGTGAGCAGACTAGAAGCCATAATTTGTTTTTTGGCATACGCAAAATTCAAAGACTTTAAAGTTTATCAAATGGATGTAAAATCAAGTTTTTTGAATGGTGACTTGAATGAAGAAGTCTACATAGAACAACCTGAAGGATTTAATATTTCAGATGAACCAGACATGGTATGCAGATTGAAGAAAGCACTTTATGGTCTTAAACAGGCCCTAAGAGCTTGGTATGAGAGACATGGTTATCTTACCAAGATTGGATTCAAGAAAGGAGCAGTAGATTATAACCTATTCACAAGGGAGACACCTGATGGATTATTATTAGTTTCCATATTTGTTGATGACATTATCTTTTTAGGTGATGATAAAGGTATATTCATTAATCACTCAAAATATGTAAAGGAAATACTGAAGACCTTTCAGATGGATGACTGTAAGCCAGTATGCACTCCCATGATAACATAAAGCAAGCTTTCAAAAGATGATGATTCCACAGCAGTTGATAAGACATTGTACAAATCTATGATTGGTAAACTCATTTATCTAACTCAATCTAGACCTGACATATCTAATGTAGTAGGCATTGCTGGAAAATTTGTAGTTGAACCCAAGTAGAATCACTTAATGGCAATCAAGAGGATATTCATATATCTAAAGGGAACTATAGACTATGGTTTATGGTATCCTAAATCAGAGAATGTACAACTTCATGTGTATACTGATGCAAATTGGGCAGGTTGTATTAATGATAGGAAGATCACTTCAGGAGGAGTAGTATTTCTTGGAGACAGGTTGGTTTCTTGGATAAGCAAGAAGTAGAACTGTATTTCTCAGTCAACATCAGAAGCTGAATATGTTGCAGCAACACTGAATTGTTCAACCATGGTTTGGATCAAGCAGATGGTTAAAGACATTGGCACTCAGGTTGATTATTCTATTGTTATTCACTATGATAATACTAGCACTATCAACATGTCTAAGAACCCTATGATGCACGCAAAGATAAAACACATAGAGATCAAGTACCATTTCTTAAGAGAAAAGGTTGCAGACAAAGAAGTTAAATTGGACTATGTGAGCACCAAAGAACAGTTGGAAGATATTTTCACAAAGCCCTTATCAAAGGATACT
>MU225738.1:317625-330173 GCA_018584345.1 Thuja plicata | reverse complement strand
CCTTCATATTATTTGGGCAGTGAGCCATACACCCCTAACAGGGTTATTGTAAAAGACTCCTAACAGGGTCAGACCTTTAACTAGGTCATTGTACTCAATTTGTAAAGACTGCTTCTAACAGGGCAAATGAACTATAATAGGTTCATTATACCTAGTACAATATTTTGTGGGTACTAATCCCCACTGGAGTTTTCCTCTGATGAAGGTTCTCCGTAATCATATCATGTGTTATGTGTTCTTGTGTTATGTTTCTTTGAATGCACATTTGATATATGTTTAAATGGCTGAAATTGAATAAGTAGATAAACACTGATTCACCCCCCCTCTCAGTGTTTCTAACAATGCACAAGTTGAACCTAAAATTTTATGTTTTAGATGGGTGTTTTGTTTAAAAAAAATGGTTGTTGGATCTTTTATGTCTCAATGGGGTATCTAGAATGTTGTATGTTCCATTTGTAACTGTCCCGAAACTTATGAGCATCTTTTTTTTGAGTGTCACTTTGCTTATAAAATCTGGTCCAGTCTTCTTGGTCGAGCCATTGCTTGGAATTTTCCTAATAGCCTGTCTTTGTGTGAAGTTGTTTTGGGTTTTGTGGATGAGTTTGATTGCAAAATGAATAATTTTTGGGCTGCTCTAACTGTTGTAACCCTGTGGACCATGTGGAGACTGAGGAATGGGGATATTTTCCAAGGAAGAAGGAGAGATTTTACTGATTTTTCTATCAAACTCACACTTTTTCATATTGTTGCACAGGTCACTGCAGTCATTGAAGTACCAAGAGAGAGATTCCACTCATTGATAAAAGAGGGGGCCATGATCATATTTAAGAAAGAGGTCCAGTCTACCTCATATATCGAAGATCCCCAAGAAGAAAGTACATCTGAAGGCATAACCAACCTTATCCAGGGAATTGGAAATACAACTTTAGTGGACAACCAGGAAAGTTACAACTACTGGGCTGATAAAGAAGAGAACCAAAATGCAAATAGAAATGTGAACCAGAACAAAAAAAATGATGGCGGATGGGATAATACTATCCCAAGAGACAACAACAATAGTGTATAGGGTGAATCATGATCATAGACTTTTTTTAGGGGAAAAAAAATCTTTTTGTAATAAATTTATAAACCTGGTTTAAGGTTGATCTAGTTTGGTGGTAGAATGTAGCAGATTACTCTTCTACTCCTAAAAACTCTTTAAATTTTTTTTTATGCTCTATTGATATTCTAGGCCATTTTGATTCATAGGGAATATACTCTAGTGTATCTGGTTTCTTATCTACTTTTCGGGTCTTTCTACACTATACTATGTCACGACTGTTTGAATTTCGTCTCAGTTACATACACATGTCAGGCTCGATCAATGTAATGCTGCACTTTGGCCTACATGGCAACCTTCTTTAATTTATATTCTTTTTTGAATCTATATAATATATTACTGATAAAAAAAAATAATAACTCATTATTTTAATCTAATGAAAGAAATTTTAAAAATGTGGATCAACAATGTCACATGGAAGGTCAAAATAGTGTTCCAATTTATCAAGATGGTGCAATGATTATATGCAGAGTACAACTAAGATGCTTCTCAAAGCAGCGATTAGGGGTGTAGTAGGGAAATAGTGTGAAATAGTGACACATTGCTAGATACCAAAAGGGGCAGTGAGGGACTGTAATATGACAAAGATGATATTTCTATAAAAAGACAGTGATTTAATGAGCCAGAGATAGTGAACTTCAAACCCAAAAAGAGGCAAGAAAAAACACAGATAGGAAGAATGGATTCATGTCAAGCTCCAGATGTATTCAAACAAGGAAAATGACCATCTCAATCTTAGAAAAAGAACACATCATTTGAAGAACAAAACAAATAAAAACAATGGCACAATCACAAAAGGCTTCCAATAACATACATTTTTGGTTTAGACTCGCAATGCTCAAATTTGAAGCATTAAAAGACATATAAGACTTTTTCATTATTTCCTGACATGAGAGAACATGAGCTTACCAGATCTACCTCAGGCACTAGAAGTCACCATCTGCACAAAAGAAACCATCAAAAAACCACATAATAGCTGGACCTCGTTAGCATGGCGACACGTAGCAAAAGAAAAAAATTTCGTTTAAATTAGAAGAATGAATGGCATTGTATGACTACCTAGCTTGCTGCCAAAAATTAAAGGTTTATTTTTATTATAATTTTTGCATGTTAATTTTAAAATGAGAAATATATTTAAGTGGTTGGTATTTTATCATTCACTTAATAAATATTATTTGATGCTAAATAATTTTATTAATCTTCATTAATTAGTCAACTAAGAGTTGTAACTATGGGTTTTTGACCTTTTATTTTTTGTTTTCATTGATTTGATTAATGTACAATATTAGCTAAAAGTGAGGCTTTTCTAAAACACTTTAGCTAATATTAAATTTTTAATAATGCAAATAATTTAGCACTGCAATTATGAGTCAATTAGGACTAATCAGGGATCAAATATGATTGCAAATATCATTCATTTAGTCATTTTTATTATAAGGGTGACTAATTATTTAGTCATTTATATGATAATTTATTTAGTCATTTATTTAGTCATTTATATGGTCATTTATATAGTCATTTATTTGGTCATTTATTTGGTCATTTTACCTGATGACCAAACTCATTTAGTCATTTTATTATAAGGGTGACTAATTATTTAGTCATTTATATGATCATTTATTTAGTCATTTTAGATGTGATTTTATCCGATGACCAAATTGGTCATTTATTTAGTCAGTTATATTTGTGAATTGCAAAAAAATGGTAGACATGTGATCGTTTTACTCACGTGACAAATTTTTAGTCATTTGACTAAAGTTTTGGTCACCTAGTCATTTATTTGCCCAAATTCTACTAGTGAAAATCATATCTTGGAAAGGGATTTAAAATGTCTGGTGTATGTGCCTAATTGATAGGTTAAGGTTTTCTGGAAAAACTGAAACAAAAACAAAGAAAGTTCAAAATTTTCTCCTTTAGGTGACTTCTCTAACTTGTCAATAGCGAATGCCATATAAGGATAGTCAGAATTCTCCAAGATGATGATGTTATTCAATGTCTTATAAGGTGCCAAATACCCAAAGTCAAACAACTTATGGAGAATATTTGGATTCTATTCAATTTGAATAAGGGTCGATGGAGGTAGTGGGGGAAGCATAAAATGTGAAAAGTTGCCAATAGACATGTGGACTTTCTCAATTTCATCATGCGTGTGCTCAAGAGGAGATACTCTTTTTTTGCCTCCACACAAATGACTCATCAATAGAATATCAGTGTCATCTAGAGAGAGTGATGATGGAATCTAGATAAGATATGAGTATGTCTAATAGAACCAGGACATTAAAGCTTCAGTTTATATTTTGGGAACTTCTTGGTCACTGACATTAGAATACAAAAAAAAATTGGTAGCAATGAAAAATAGTCTGAAACCATTCTATCAGATCAAACATTCTCTTGGTCAGTCAAAATGAAGAATTAGAATAGGTCACAAACATCCCTTAAATCATATCTATCAGCAAGGCATGTGAATCGTGGCATAATTTTGAATGATATAGAAATGCAGGAAAAGAATAGTAGAGGATCATCTATAGACTAGTCTTGTTAAATGATATCAGATTTGGGTACTATTTATGCTGTTGATTTTCATTTTTTATCATTGATGTCAACATACATTTCCATGGAGGGAACAAACTGGTTATGTCAACTGACATAAGTGTATAGACACTATAGAGATGAATCAAAATGATCAAAGATAAGGATATGAAGAAGGATGTGTGATGACCTTATTCATGAGGTTTCTTGGCTTAATATTTCATATTGGTGATTTTACAGATGTTTTAGTGAAGATTGGTTTCTAGACTGTGACAGTGATGCTTGATAGAGAAAGTCTCTATGTTTTGGGTATATCTTATAGGCGAAGATGTTTTAGGGTATGTGAGCTTAAGGGATGACATAGGACATATTGAGGAATTTTTGATATTGATCGATAGTCATGAACATGTTGGTGATTTCATTTGTGGCGTATATTCTAGAGGAGACCTACTTGGTGGTTGACTTCAGAGATGTAGCATGTATTATGAATTGTGAGTATGGATTGTAGATCTTGGAGTATATTTGATGTATTGTAATTGATGTTTACTTGTTTTAGGTACCATGTGTACCTTATCAAGGGGTTAAATAATTATTTGTATATTGGAAAGCCTTAAGTGGCCTCAATTATTCATATTGGGAAAGATTAAATTGGCCGACCTAATTAATTATTGTAATAGGGTATATATGAGAGATGTTTGCTTTTAAATAGATATAGTGGATATTGAAAAGGCAGAGAAGTGTGGAAGCTATGAAGCTTGTTTGGCTGCTGGATGTAGAGAAGAGTTTGTGATAAGAGTACTTCATTGGAACTGACCAAGAAAAGACAATTGCTATCAGACGGTTCACTTGATTGTATATTTCTCTATATACACTTGTTCAAATTGTTAATCCTAGAGGGTGGCTTTAACCTTGTTTGGGAAGTGAGCCCAATGTTACTCTTGACTCCTAATAGGGTCTATCCTTTAATAGGGACTATGTATTGTAATGTTGTAACAAGATCCTAACAGGGATAAATCTTTTAACAGGGATACTATACTCTCAGTATATAATATTTGGGTGCTAATTCCCACCAGGGTTTTACCTTTAATAGGTTTTCCTTGACAACAAGTATTGTGTTGGTATTTAGTGTGTTATCATTTTGATTGAAGTTTTGGTTTATAAATTTTAAATTTTAATATTATGTATCACAACTGATTCACACCCCCTCTCAGTTGTGCTGGTTGACTGTTATTCCTAACAATTGGTATCAGAGCTACTATACCTTAGAGAGAAATCTTAATATCTTGAGGTGATCTTGAAGATAACTTACTACAGGAAGGATAGTCCAAAACTTGATCCTGAAAAATTTGACAGTTGGAATAACAAGATGAGAACACATTTGATATGTTTGGGAATTGACTACTGGATGATCATAAAAAAGAAGGAAAAGATAGTGACTAAGGATGAATTGGAGAAGGCTACTGAAGATGATAAGAAGCTATTTTCATGTAATATGGTGGCAAGGAATCATTGATCAGTGCACTTTCTGAAGGTGAATTCATAGAAGTAAAAGACTTAGATTCTGCAAATGAGATTTGGACAAGATTGGAAGCACTGGATATAGGAGATAAGTTTACTAAATAGGAAAAACTATAAAATTGGAAGACAAAGATGGAATCAATGAAGATGAGAGATTATGAGAACATTAGGGCATATGCATAGAGAATTACTGAATAGGTTACTCGCATCAGAAACTCTGGAGGTACTTATAGTGAGGAAGAAGTGATTGCAGAGATACTCAGATCTCTGACACCTATATACAAAACTTAAGTATAAGCTATAGAGGAGATTATACCTTTGACATTGAACTTCACAAGAGAGATTTTGATTGGAAAGATAACTACTTTTGAGGCTGAAAAACTGGGAAATTCTTTACCTAAAGTAGAGTCAACATTCAAGGCGACTGTCCATAGAAACAAAAGACCTTATCTGGAATTGTGAACACCAGCAATGGTGACTTAAGAGAAAATCTTGGAGACTATGCTGATGAATGGGGACAAATATAGGAGGAAGAAAGAAATCTAGATGAAGTGGTAGCCCTAATTTATAGAAGAGAAAAGAGAGGTAAGGGTATATTTTAAGGCAAGTTACCTTTGAAATGTTTTTCATGTAACAAGATTCATCATTTTTCATCTCGATGTCCTACAAAGGTTCCAAAGCATAAACCTAAGTTTTACAAATCAAAGTATTCAAAAGAAAAGGAATGTTATTATGCTAGTGAAGGCATATCTGATGATAATGTAGATTATGATGAAATTAGATTTATTGCTATTAAAGATGATGAACCTATACATGAAGAAAAAGCCTAAGAATCTCGTGTTGAAAATAAATCTGAATGGGTTATAGATAGTGGTTGTTCACATCATATGACTGGAGATAAAAAAAAGTTTGTTAGTTTGAAAAGATATGATGGTGGTGTTGTTAGATTTGGTGACAATACTCCTAAGCTTATCATTGGAGTTGGATCTATTTCTCTAGATGAAAAGACTAATACTGACAATGTAATTCTTGTTGATGGATTTAAGAATAATTTGTTGAGTGTTGGGAAATTAGTGGACAGAGGTTATCAATTTAAATTGAATGATGGGAAATGTTTTATGTGAAGTAAATCAGGAGACTTGATTGCATATGGTACTAAATCTAGAGGTAATGTATTTAAATTGAATACATATGAAGCTTCTTGTTTTATTGCAAAGGTTGATGACCGTTGGTTATGGCATAGAAGATTTTTTCACGTTAACTTTGATAAAATTGTGAAGGCAAGTATGAAAAATGTTGTAAGAGATCTACCTAATATTGTGAAACCATCTAACACTATGTGTAGAGAGTTTGTTATGGGGAAGCAGACTAGAAGTAGTTTTAAAATAAAATCTTATTAAGCAAAAATGAAATTGGATCTGGCACATACAGATCTATGTGGTCCTACAAGAGCAAGATCTTATTATGGTGAAAGGTACTTTATACTTTTTTTTGATGAATTTTCTAGAATGATGCAAGTTACATATTTGAGAGAGAAATCTGAAGCATTTGGAAAATTCAAGCTATTCAAATAAAAGTTGAGAATGAATCTAGTTTGAAGATAAAAATTTTGAGATTAGATAGAGGTGGTGAGTTTGCATCAGATTTATTTAATTCCTACTGTGAAGAGCATGGAATATTCAGACAAACATCTGCACCTAGGACACCACAAAAAAATGGGATAGCAAAGCAAAGAAACAAAACAATATTAGATTTTGCAAGAACTATGTTGCTAGAAGGAAATGTATCACATGTTCATTGGAGGGAAGCTGTTGGTATTTTTGTGTACACCTTGAAAATAATTCAGATAATAGAAGGTACAAGTAAGACTCCTGATGAATTATGGTTTGATCATACACCTACTATAAAATATTTCAGAATATTTGGAATTAAATGTTATATCAAAAGAGATGATGAGATAGGGAAGTTTGATGCTAGAAGTGATGAAGGTATTTTCCTTGGTTATTCTACTAAGAGAAAATAATATAAATGTTTCAATATGAGATTGATAAAGTTGATTGAAAGCACTAATATGAGGATAGATGAAAATTTTTACATTTAGGAAAGAATGTATGACTGTGGTCAGATTTCAAAGATAAAAGAGGTCACTACTAAACCTGAAGAACCTTTGATGGTTGATAATGAGATTGAAGATGAATCAATTGAGCTTACTAAGACTCCTAAAACTCTGAGGTATGTTACAAAGAACCATATTGGAGATAAAATCATTGGTGATGAAAGTAAAGGAATAATGACTAGATCTAAAGTTGGAGGTGAAATTTTTTTTATTTCTCAAGTTGAACCAAAAACTATTGATGAACCATGTAGAGATAAATCTTGGACTAACGCTATGAAAGAAGAACTTGAACAGATAAAGAAAACAATACTTGGAAATTGGTTCCAAGACCTAAGGACAAAAATTTGATAGGAACTAAATAGGTTTTCAGAAACAAGATGGATGAGGAAGGAACAGTGGTAAGAAATAAGGCTAGACTGGTTTGTAAAAGCTACTCACAACAAGAAGCATAGACTTTGAAGAAACCTTTGCACTCATTGCTAGGCTGGAAGATGTGAGATTATTTCTTTGTTATGTTGCACATAAAGACTTTAAAGCATATCAGATGGATGTGAAATTAGCATTATTGAATGGATATTTGGAAGAAGTATACATAGAGAAACCTGATGGATTTCCTTTGACAGAAAATTAAGACATGGTTTCTAAGTTTAAGAAAGCATTATATGGATTGAAACAAGCACCGAGAGCATGATATGCAAGACTAGACAAGTGTTTACTTCATCTTGGTTTCAGAAAATTTAATGCAGACAACAATTTGTATTTAAGAACTGGTGAAGATGGAATCTTAATCATAGAATTTTTTGTTGATGATATCATTTTTGGAGGCAATGATAAGATGAGTAAGAAGTTCTCTAAAGAAATGGAAAATGAATTTGAAATGTCAACGATTGGTGAGATGAATTTTTTTCTTGGTTTGCAAATTAATCAGAGTAAGAATGGTATTTTAATATCTCAAACCAAGTATCTTAAGGAAATGTTGAAATTTTTTAGAATGGAAGATTGTAAACCTATTGGGACACCCATGGTGGCTGGATACAAACTAATTAGTTATGATGAGACTCAAAATGTTTTTAGACAAAGCACAGGTCTATGATTGGTGGTCTACAATATATAAATCACACCATACCAGATATTTTCAATGCAGTTGCAATTGTGGAAAGATATCAAGCAAATCCTAAAGAGACACACCTTGCTGCTGTGAAAAAAAAATTTAGATACTTGAAAGGAACAATAGAATATGGACTATGGTAAGAAAAATCAGATGAATTTATTTTACAGGATTATAATGATGTTGATTGGGTAGGTAATGTTGATGATAGAAAGAGTACAAGTGGTGGAGCATTTTTCCTTGGGAATGTATGTGGTAAATTTGGCCTTGTTAACTCACCATACACTTCAACATAGTCCTTTTTCACCAGATACACACAAGATTGAATATGCGATTATTCATCCTATCTGCCTGCATGATTCGACCTGTTGCCTTCTATCTAGATGGGGTTTTTAAAATTGCTCTCATAATGAGAGTCTCACAACCATGGACCAATCTAGGAATGAAGGATTTTTCTGCATGAATGAAATACAATGCAAGATTATTCTAAGAAATGAAAGATGTGAGCTTATTCTAAGACATGATTTCAATGCAATTATTCTAGAAATTGAAACTAATCTATTGCAAAATGAGATTATTCTATATGAAATTATGAACTAAGAATGTAGCAATAATTTGGTATTCTAACAATGCATGAAAAATGAGTGGGGGTTTTGAATGAGAGAATGAGAGTTCTTTTACAGACTCAGAGATGATCAGAATAGAAACTTTCCTCTTTGAAATAAAACAAATAGAAAACCCAGTTCAGAATAGAAAGCTTTCTTCAAAAGAATAATAAATTATTTTCTTTCCGCTTTAACTATTTTCTTTCTTTGATTTAATTCTGTTTTATTTAAATTTAATTGTTTTCTTTCTCTTTAAAGCACAATTAATTCAAAGTTTCTATTTCTAAATAGAAGAAAGATTTTTGAGAGAATATCTAATTAATTAAATAAATATGACCTCATAAATAGGTTTTTCTCAATTATCTGAATAATTAAATTCAATTATTGAAAATGAGGATATTTATTAAATAATTAAATATTATTTAATTCCTTTTCATGTGTCTTAGCTAAAGAGGGTGAATTTAATTTAATTACAGTGCTAGGAATTTATAATTAAATTAAATCAATCATAAGGTTTGTTTAGCCAAATAGATATTTAGGAATTAAATATAATGTATGATTAATACAGATTTAGGATTTTCTGCATTTGACACTTAGGTCGAGTAGAGTCAGTTAAAACTCAGCATTGCCTAGTACAATAGGACTTTGATGTTTCAGAAGAATGTCAAATGCAACAAAATTGGTTAGGGTTGCAAGATGCCAATCTTGGGATGTTACATTTTGCCCCTCTTTGAATTGATGTGCGAGCAGCGCATTGATTCAAAGAATAGTCTGATGCTTGAAGCATAGAAGAATAGATTTGAAAATTGATAGTGCAAAGATTTCAAAGCCATCTCTAGAACAAAGATTGACTCTCTGAAGTCTAGGTTAGGTTGCCAAGACATCGGTCAAATAGAGTTTTCGAGGGTCATCTCTAGAATGAAGTTTGATCCCCAGGAATCCAGGTTAGAATGCCCTGATACCTAACAGATTAAGATTTTGAGAATCTTCTTCAGAATGAAGCTTGATCCTCAAGAATCTAGGTTAGAATGCCCTGATACCTAAATAGATTTGATATCTTTCACAAGGCTATCCCCAGAACGAGGCTTAACCTTCAGGAGTCAAGGTTAGATTGCCCCGATACCTGTCTCAAAACATAGTAGATAGAGATTCAGAATCATCTCCAGAATGGAGCTTGATTATCAGGAGTCAGGGATAGATTACCCTGATACCTATCCCAAAAGATAGTTTTTTGAGAACCATCTCTAGAACGGACCTTGATCCTCAAGAATCTGAGTTAGATTGGTCAGATACTTAATAGATGACAAGATGTAAGGAACAAAGATGCCCTTATTGATTGTGGAGTATCCAGTTTTGACTATGAAGTACGAAAAGCTGAACATGCCCCAAGTGATAAGATGCCCCTAGCAATGAGGACTTTTGAATAATCAAATCAGATTGATTCAAAAATAGATTTAATGATGTAATCATCCTGCCCCCTCGGGAGAAAAATAGAAAGATGACACGTCATAATGATGATGGAGAGTGAAAAATCGCATATAGATGTTGGATCAGAGATCAAGAAGAACTCATAACAGATTATGGAAGAATTTAGAACATTCAAAATTTGAGTGATTTCGAGGTCCAGTTGACCAAGTTTGACTGGGGTTGACTAGAGTTGACTTTTGAGAAAAAAAAGTCAAAGATTTGAGAAAATGATGATAAGATACGATTCTGACAAAAAAGCGACGTCAGAAAGTTGACTGCACAAGCGTCTGATCGCGTCGGTCCCAAAAATTTTAAAATGCAATTTTGAGCTATATAGAAGTGTCTGATTTCAATTTTGATCACAAAAATAGATTAAGAGCAGTCAAATTAGGTAATGGTGAAGTTTTCATGCAAAACGGAGCACTTTGAAAAATTAGGTAATGGTGAAGTTTTCATGCAAAACGGAGCACTTTGAAAAATTAGGTAATGGTGAAGTTTTCATGCAAAACGGAGCACTTTGAAAAATTAGGTCAAAACCTATATAAGGATGAAAAGGGTCATTTTCAAATCATTTCAACCTTTGAGTTTATGAGAATTGAGCTCTAAGCAAAAGACAAAAATGGTGGTCCCCTACAGCACTCACGGACTTCGGCCGATCGAGGAGACAAAACCGGCCTGCAGCCTACGGACCTCCAGTAAGTAGTTGACAAACCTCACTGTAATTCAAATTTGTTCAATTTCTGTTGATTTTTTCTTCATTTTCGCATTTTTTAGAATTGAGTCGCAGGTCTTCGTGCGAAGGAGTTTCTTCGCGCGCCCCGTAGGGAAATCTCGCGCAAAGAAACTGCATTTCACGCCATTCAGTGTGGAATCTCACGTAAGAGAGTACCCATGTTCGCGCGAGAAACCCTTCTAGAGGGTGTTTTCTCGCGCAACTGGGCATCAAAGATCGCGCAAAATCTCAATATCGCACGAACCAAAAAACTTCTTCGCACGAAAGAGAACTTCTTTGCATGAAAATCTACTTCTTCGTATGGGAAAAGTTGTCAAAAAGAACATAAAATCAGTCTATGTCATGTCCAATAGCTTTTGCATCAGCGATGTTACTATCTGTAGGATGTCATGAATGCTTTATTATCTCATTATGCCTTGATTATCCCAGATTCCTGATCATGCTCTGTTGTTTGTATGTCGTGCAGGTTGACTTCCCGAACATTGCGTTCAGATCACATCATCCGGCCATTAGCAGATTGGTATCCCAGTTGGACGATGCAGAGACAACACATATAGTTACTTTGGGATTGAGTTCACTATGTGATGTACCTGAGATTCAGGTAAATCATGGATTGCTAGGAGATTTGGTGGAGCGTTTTCATTCAGAAATGAACACTTTCCATTTACCACAAGGGGAGATGACTGTTACTCCCGAGGACATATACCGGATCCTGAGGATACCATTCCACGGTGTCCAAGTAGAGTATGAGACACAGCCCAGGTTGGGGACAACAACATTGAGGGAGGTCTTTCAGGATGACCTGTTATGGGTAGGGCAATCCCGTGGGAGGATTTGATTAGTGAGTATGGTCCGACCCACAGGTTACCAGTGGTTCTAGCATGCTTCCTTGGGTGCTACCTGATGCCTGATCGTGGACAACACGGTCTAGAGTGTGGCTGGGGCAAGATGTTGCAGCTAATTCTAGCACGACCCTGACATTATGGATGGGGTCAGTGTATGTTAGCACACATAATCATGAGATGCATGATATTGCCTACCGAGAGACAAAGAACATGGTCGTAGGGGTATTTGTGTATGCAATGAAACCTAACCTGTTGGGAGCATGCTCAGACATGCAAATGTTAGAGATAAACATTGAATAACAACATTTATGCATATCTAAAGCATACTACTAAAAACAAGAGGACTTCCATTACAACCTCCGATGAGCTGAATAAGGGCACCTAAGACCTTGTTGATTTGTTCTTAGAGAGGTTTGTGGGTGTGCTCTCCCAACACAATATGTAAATCCCACTATTGATTGATAAATGAAACTAGAATGCAATCTAAGTGATTGAAATGAGTGAAGAACTCAAGAAACAAGTATTGAA
>MU225738.1:275268-298254 GCA_018584345.1 Thuja plicata | reverse complement strand
AAGGTGGACTTAACCATTCTTTACAAATCTCTTAATAGAGTGCACACTTAACAGTGTTGCTAAAGCTTCAAATGAAGTAGATCTTAACAGGTCTCCACTATAATACTCCTAACAGGGTAGGTCATCAAAAGTGACCAATTGTAAGCCTTAACCGGCCCCATCTTATCTATAGATAGTGAAGTCTTGTGGGTTACAATCCCAACCGCAGTTTTTACTTCCTAATAGGAGTTTTCTATGATATCATACCTTGTGTTATGTGTTATATATTTTCATGAATGTTTCTGTTATGGTTACATACTAAAATAACTTATGATATGATTGCATATACATAAAGAAAGATGAACGGTTAGATAAGATAATTTACAAATTGATGATTATGGGTTAATGGGCTAACCAAGAAAAGTTTTAGAGGTACTGATTCACCCCTCCCCTTTTAGTACATCATTCCAATATAATTCCAACAATTGGTATCAGAGCTGAGTCTCTCTTGAAAAGCTTAAAGACTTGAAAGCAAAGATCAGAGCAATGGACAACTTCAGACTGGACATGATTATTGAGAATGAGCAGTTACAGATGCAAATAAACTATGAGCAGTATAAGGAGGCGAGAATAAAACTGAGAAAATTTCTTGATGAAAGAAAGATTATGGCAACCAGGCTAAATGAGAAACACTACAAAGAATTGGAAATAATAGATTACTTTGAAGTAGCGGAACCATCAATGAGCAAAGCTTCAAACGCATCAATTGAAGAAATTAAAAATATGCAAGAGGTCAATCTATATCTGACAGATCAAATCAAGATGCTACAAATTGGTCAAGAGACTCAAATGGTGAAAATGATTGATGTCATGAATGATGCAAGAAAAGATGAAAATGAAAGAACACTAGCCATTGATGATAGGAGGAAAATTACAGAGAAGCTACAAGAGAAAGAATCATAAATTCAAAGACTCACAGAACATCACCATGAGGTTACAAACCAGATAATTCTTATGAGTCAAGAAGCAAACAGATTAAATACATAACTCATTGAAAGAATATAGATCATTGGTGAGCTAAGAGAAGAGAATGAAAAATTGAAGCATGAAATCAAAGTCCAAAATCAACCCAACAAATTAATTAAAAAGGTTGAGGATAGCAATTAAAGGATGGATGATTTTCTTGATGGACAAAGAAGAGTCAACAACTACACAGGATTAGGGTACAACAAGAATGGTGAATCTTCTAATCAACCAGATCAGAGGAATGCTTTCACAACCTTAAGACCCAAGAAGCTCTCATGCAATCACTATGGAAACATCTACAGAAGCAAAATGAAAGGTATTTCTCAAGCACAATCTACTTTTATTGGTAATTGTTATAAATGTCAAAAGAAAGGACACAAGGCACATTGGTGCAAATCCAAAGTGACAAATCCAAAGAGAAAAACCTATATGGACAAGTACTGTCCTACATGCAAGATGAATGGGCATATACACATAAGGAATGTTGGAAAAAGAACAACAAGGCATGGACACCAGAGGAAACTGATAAAAGCTACAAACTAGCAAGAGCAGGTAACTCATATATTTGGGACTATAACAAATGGGTAAACTGTACATCATGTGGAAGGTATGGTCATATTGCTTCCAACTATATGAAAAAATGGACCGAAGGGTCAAGAGGTTGGACCAATCCAGGTATGGTATGCTTGCACTGTCAAAAGGTTGGACATGTGATAAAATATTGCAAAGACCGACTGACAGACATAAGTACAGATCCCAACAAAAATACCATTGATGCCATCAAAAGAATTTGAAACAAGACGTGGAGCCACAAACAATGAAGGTGCTAGAACAAGCAATGAAAATGGTGCCACCTCATCTAATGGATCTGGTGTCATCACCACATCTAACTAGATTGCACAAGTAATTATGGAACTGCATTATGACAAGTTATATTATACATCAATTCCATCATATATAGTTCATATTGTAATACTAGCATGAATAAAGATGCAATATATTGTTACTTGCTAAACTATTAAAAAGAAACCATCAGTTATTGGGCACAATTTGCATCAGTGAACACACACAGGAAAGTTAGCATTACTTACCAAAATGTATCGGTCATTACACAAGATAAGTGTAAACCGACAGATATCGGTAAACATTGAATCAACAAAAGTTGTCTTCACAACCTCATCGATGAGCATCAGTGAATTCTCCAAAATCACTAGCTACCCCGACACTTGGCACAAACACCGGAGATGTTATGAATGTCTTTACTGATGAAATCAGTCTTCAGAAACTGGTGAGTTGGTAAGCATTAATGACAACTTAGGGTACAAAGAGGGTATAAAAGCTCGACAGGTAAAATCATTTTTGCACCTGTGATTTTCGAGTAGAGCAGAGAGATTTGAGAGAAATTTGGAGAGCAACCCAATAGAAATCATTGTGACACGAAGCATTCACATTCATAGGCAAGCATAGAGAATCCGTAAGTTATCATACTCACCGACCGCAGTCTTTATATTTGAAAAGCCTTAAATTTTTGCAACATGATGGCATCAACTTCTAGGGTTGAGAAAATTAAGGAAGATAAGAAAAAACCCTTCAAGCTTGTCAGTAGAGGTGCATGTGTTGAACCTAAATATAAGTTACATCCTAAAATAGCTTCACAACCTGACGATTCCAGAGCATTCTCTTGAATCCCACCTAGGGTTTTACTGGTAGAAGACGTGAGGTCCTACATTCACTGCAAGATCTTAGAGATAGGAGATCTAGACCTAGATAATGCTTATAGGGCATTATGTGATGATGTTGGAAAGCTCAAAGAAGAGCATAAACACTTGGAAATAAAGGGACTCACAAATGCACTACATTTTCCCAAGGTTTTCAAAATGGAATGGATAAATATTGTTCTTAGCAAAGTTCATGACAAGGCTCTATGTCTTAACAAGCCAAAGGTAATAACAAAGGATGTTATTAATGTGGTTACTGGTTATCCTACAATCGATAAGCCACAGGCTCACAGACATCCATCTCTAGCAGAAGTTGAAAGACTAACTGGTGCAAAATCAGATAAAAGGGCACTGAAGGTCAACACCATTACCGACGTAGAGCTAAAGTTTGGAGCATGTGTTGTTGGCTATAAGATATTCCAAGCAAGCCAAATGAAAAACATATCTAGTATAGCTATGAGCACAACATACAAGATTATCAAACAGGGGAAGAAGATGGATCTTGCAGAGATCCTACTACATCAATTTGAGGAGAACATGTGCACAATAAGGTCTTCAAGGACAAACACTTGTAAGTTTGGTTCCCTCATAATGTGCATATTCTTTTATTTTGAAGAATAGTTTCCTTCCATTGGAAAAGTTACATGGGACACAAGTAGACCCATTACCTTTCAGATAGGTGAATTTATAGAATCACTAGGGACAGATTTTGACAATGTTATGCATGAGTATTTCAAAAAAATAAAGGAAATGCTTCAAGAAAGAACTAGGATTCTTGAGAAACTGATAGAGGAACACTATGAAGAAATATGTTTCATGGTAGATACAGATTTCAAATACATACAAGCAGTAGTTCCAAGAAAATCATGGCTTTCAAAATTGGATTATGAAATCAAAACAAGAGTAGCCAATGAGTGCATCAAGGCACTATTGAATGAACCAATAGACAACAAAAAACTAAGATTTGGTACCTATGAAGAGGCCAAACAAAAGATTAAGACAAATCTTGTTGTCAAGAAGGCTGTAAAAATTTCAAAAAGAATGGTAAAGAATCTAAAAATATCTTCTGAAGGAGAAGAAGAAGAAGAAGAAGAAGGTGAGGAGGAACAATAGGGTAAGGAGGAAATCACCGAGGATCAGCTTCCCATTGGTGACACAACATAACAACAAGAATCAGAGGAAGAAAAGTCTGATTCACCACCTCCTCCTCCACCAAAGAAGTCTAGAACAAGAAGTCAAACAACAAAAGATGCAACTCCTCCCATGGTGAAAGGGAAGGTGTATCAGAGGAAACCTGACACACAAAAGGAAAAACAACCAGCTAGGGCACCTACCAAAAGGAGGAAATATGTTCAGACTGATGAGGACTTAGAGGATTCAGCAATGATGAACCTAACACTGTAAAACTAGAAAAGGAAACAACAAAGGCTACATCACCCACTAAGGATATCAATAAAATATGTAAGAACATTTCTGAAGCTACATCTGTTGCACATCCTAAGATTAGAAAATGGTTATGATGGGATACTGAAGAACAAAATAATATTGAAGATGCACTTATTGCTAAAATGTGCAGACATTATTATGTCCCACTACACTTCACTAACCGTGATGTTCTACAAGAGATATTAGATAGAATTTCTTCTAGATTCACTTTTGCACTCCATGAGGAGAAGAGGATAAGAGAAAGAGTACTGGTTTCTCTTATGCCTCTTGAATCAACAAGAGAAGAAATCAATGAAGTCATGGAGAAATATGCATAATCAATTACTCTGATAAACACTGCCTTAAGAAGTTTCTCTAATTCAACTTTGACAAGTAGAGGTACATGTCGATGCATTTTGCGAAGCTTTTGCTTGACGGGCTTAACACCTGGTGCAATGGACAAATGGTGCATGATTAGATTAGGGTCTAATCCCAACATGTCTAAATATTTCCATGCAAAGTTTATCTTTTTTCTTTTGAAGAATGTAGTGAATTCCTCTCTCTCTGCCTCTGATAGTGATTGTGCCAAGTGAATAATCTGAGGTTCTGCCTCTGTACCCAAGTTGATAGGTTGAGTTGGTTCAATAAGCACAGATGATCTCTCCTAAAAATGACTTGGAAGTGCATCAAGTATCTCATCCTCGGGTGCCTCAGAGAGGTTTTCACCCTTGGATACGTCTTTTATTTTGACTATTTTAGGCTCTGATACTGCCACAATATGGTTTTCATTATCAGAGCTTCTATTTTTTGTTCTTTTTATTTTGTGACTAAGATACTTGATGTCAGCCTTGGTCATATTGACACTTTCTTCACTTTTGGAGGACGTCATAGGTTTGACAGCGTGTAGGTAATAGACAAGAGCGTAATTGTTCTGGAACATAAGGACTTAATTAGATGGGGAGGTAGAGTTCCAGTCTATAAGCTCAGGATGGCAAAGTTAAAGAGGAGTGATGGGTTCAAGTGCATTCATGGTATAATCATCAAAGGCATGGAAAAACAAGTTGAGACCTAAAGTGATCTCATCTAGAGGTATAGCCAAATTCCTTTGATTCCTAGCAGCTGTAGTAGACGACATGTTAACATCTAGGGAGTTGGGCTCATGTGACCCTACACTGGACCGTTCACCTAATTTGATAAGGTTTTCATATGCATTAGCTGTATCTATATCTCTGTCAGAAGTGGGATATAAAAAGTTGTCAAACTCATATTTGTGGGAGTCTATTTCATCATTAGGTCTCATGTCAAGAAGGTGAGTGAAATCAACCTTTTGTCCCCAGTTGGGATGAGTTCTACCTAGAACCTCTACTATGGTCAGATGAGCACCTGTTGACCTAGGTAACTTAGTAGTGTTTGTAGCATCAACTGCCTCCTATGTAATGAGAAGTGATTGGAATTCCTGGTCAAACTATTCTTGAAAGTGTGGTGGTATGTATAAATCACCTTGATGACCAGGATTTAGAGTATATATTGTTTTCCACTCCTCATAAGTTAATGGAGCAAGTGAAGTGGTGGTATCAAAATCACTGTCAGTGTCTACTATACTAACACGTGGTACAAAGTTATCTGGCTCAACAAAGAATGTCGTCAAGTCTGGAGGAATAGGATAAGGAAAATTATCCTCATCAGAGTTGTCTTCAGGTTCTTCTATTTGAGGTGTTTCTTTAGGTGTTGGTTTCTTATCTTCTCAAGGTGCAAACTTATTTATGCCCAGTTGGAATGTGAGTTTCTTGAAACCTAAACCTGTAGAGTCACATGTTTTGTGACCAATAGCTTCAAGTGGTGCAATCAAGCCTTTATGATTCGTACCTATGGGACCATTTCCTTTATAGCCAAAATATTGCATAATAGATAAACCTTTTCCATATTGCTCAGGTTTTATGTCATAAGGAGGAGTTTGTTCAAAATTTTCATCTCCTTTATAGATCCAAGCTTTGATAGCTCTATTTTCAGCTTCTTCTTCTAATGGTACTGTGGCTTGTACAAAGGTACCACCATACTTTGTTGGAGGAGGAACCGTAGAAGGTTTAGTGCTCTTGGAAGGTCTCCCATAAGAACGTGGAGACAAAGGCAAAGATGTAATACATAGCACAGGTTCAATCTGATATCCTCCCATATCAATTTCTTGGAGTGTCAAACTCTTTTCCATGTCTTTTAATTTATTCTCAAGGAGTTCAATACATTCTCTATTGGTAGGCACAAAGATGTGAGCTAATTTTGTGAGGGCATTGCAATCATAGCATGTATTAGTAGGTATAGTCACTTTAGATGCTTGGAATGGGAACTTAATGCATTGATGGTATGTGGAAGGGATAGCCTGCATTTCACGGATCCATGTCCTTCCTAATAGAATATTGTATACCAAAGGAATGTCAAGCACTTGACAGACAACATCTTGTTCAATAGGACCAACTCTTATTGGCAACACAACAAGCCCCTTGGATTTACGTTCTTCCTCATCATAGGCTTTAATGGTAATCTTTTTACGAGCATCAATGCAATCTTCACCATAGCCTAACTCAATAAGGAAACTAGCTGAGAAAATATTTAGGCCAGCACCGTTATCTACGAGAACACAATGAACATGCTTTGGACCAGTCATGAATTCAATATGTAGAGGGTTATTATGCGGGTGACTCAAAGAATGGTCGTCTTCCTCAGAGAAAGACAAGTAATGTGAGGAGGTCAAGTGAACTACCATACATTGAAACCGGTCAAGATCAAGATCTTTGGGGACATTTGCCTCAGTGAGGGCTTTGTCCAAGATTTCCCTGTGAGCAGGAGAGATTTTTAAGAGCTCAAAAATATTTATCTGAGCATTAGTACATTGCAATTGATCAAGAATGCTGTAATTGGCAGCATTAGATGAGGAACCCACTTTTGGATTCTTATTAGCAGAGTCAACCTTAGCTTTGTCTAAAGGTTGAGTTGATGTAGATATAGAAGGCTCAGGGCCTTTGAGAATGATTTTAGCCTGAGATCGAGTAACAACATTAGCACTCACTTGAGACTGTTCTTGTTTAGAAGACTGAGGTGTAGACCTTCGCAAAGTGAAAGGTTTTTGGACTTGGAAGTAGCTTCATTTCCTTTGAGAATGATGACATTACAATATTCAGTATCAACAGGTTCAACCATATTAATGATATTGTCATTATTGGTTTATGTATAGTTGACCTTAGCATCAGTATTTTTTCCTTTAGATGATTCACCTTTCCCATGAGGAGGAAATGGATCCTTGAAAGTTTGGTGATCAGAATTTTTGTTGTGACCTCCTACAGCAATAACCTCACTATCGATGAGATCCTGGATTTTATGCTGCAATTTAAGACAAGTACCTATTTTATGACCTTTGTTTTGGTGAAAATCACAATAAGCGGATTCATTCCACCAAGAGGGTCTTGGTTTTGGATCATAAGGTCATGAATTATCCAATGGAGTGAGTAAATTTTTGTCTACAAGAGTCTTGTAAACTACCTCGAGAGGTTCTCCTAAAGGAGTTAATTCATGCTTGGGCCTAGGAGCCCAAGGTTTAGGTCCAGAAAATCATGAAGCACTCGGTTTGGAATTTTCCGCAGCCTATTCAGTGGCTTTGGCCACTTGCATCATAGTAGTGAGATTAAAGGTAGCCTTGGAAGGCTTAAGAGTCCATTGTCTACAACTCAATCATTCACAACATTTTGGTTCTTGTTGGAAAATTTGGATTTATCTTTGCTCGAGGAGGAAGACCCTTATTTATTTTCCTTGTGTAAGGTCAATTATCTTTCTTGATCATAAATGTCTCGATTCTTACAGCTTATTTAATCATGTCATCAAAGGTTAGAGGACCTTGTAGCTGTACTTGATACCCAAAGTTGGGGAGAAGATTATCGAGAAAGATGTCCAACTTTTCAGATTCAGGTATCTTGCGAGAATATCATGTATAGATTTGTTTCCATCTTTGGAGAAATACCAAGAAGGATTCCCCATGATTTTTTTTCAAATTGCAAAGATTTCAAATATGAACTGGATGTTGGATGTTGTGAGAATAGTGTTATAGAAATAAATTGGCAATTTTGTCAAAAGTTTTGATACTAGTTGGTAGTCTAGAAAACCATTACATAGCGGACCCTCCCAAACTACATGGGAAAAGATGCATGAGATAGGTTGTGTCATGTATGAATTCTATGGAGAGAGAACCAAACTCTCTCAAATGGTCTTGAGGGTCAAACATACCCAAGTATTTATCATATTTAGGAAGCTCAACTCCTTTGGGAAAAGGAGGCATGCAAAGATCTTTGTCAAATGGGAAAGGACAGATGCTTTCTAGTGTGAATTGTGTGATGGGTTTGTCTTTCTCTTTCAAGAGTTTAGAGAGTTTCTCTTGCATGGTTTGCATTTCCTTTCGCAAGAAGGAATTTTTAGTTTCTTCCTCTTTCTCAACAAGTGTTTCTACAACATAATTGGAAGGTAACTTAGCCCCTTGATTGGCTCGTTCAAGAATGTATTTTTCTTTCTCCTCAGCTACTAGAATTCCCATCATTTTATAGAAATCTTTGTTAGCATGAGCTTCTGCAATCTCTTCTTGAGTGATTTCTACTTCTACATTGTTAGGGGGGTCTTGAGAATGGGACTTACCCCAAGTTTTAAAGAGGTCAGTTCTGCTAACCTCACCACCTGATTGGTCATGATCTGCCATCTTGCCAAAATGAAAGGATTCAAGGTGTAAAGATTCGGTGTGAAAAGATTGAGTGTTTTCTGAATTTGGGTCTTCTTGGAACAAAGGATTTTGAACCTGACTAAGATCCACTGGAAATGACTATTTATTGTAAGGTCGACATACTGGGGAAGGAGATCGAGATGATTCCTCACTAGATGTAGCCAGTAATGGTGTGGAAAGTATAGATTCATCTTGATTGATTGAAGGAAATGTTTTTCCACTTTGAGTTGTGACAGTCATAGACAAAGTTTAAACAAGGAATGTGAACTAGGACCAAACTTGAAACTGTCTCAAAGTAATTGCATAGAACATGCCAAAAGGTGAAGTATCCTTGGTGCAAATCATTGAAGATGAGGCTAGAACAGCCAAGAGATGACTCTTGTGACACAAGGCATGACAACATAGATGAAAGATATCAAAAAGACATGAGATGAGACTATTTTAAGCAAGAATCGTGTAATTCTCAACCCAAGAAACCAAGTTTCAAACTATGTGAAGATGGATGACAGAAAAACAAACCCATATCAGAGACTAGATTTGACAGAAGTACACCTAATTGATAGAATTTAGCTCGCTATTTTGGACAGAAGACTCCAGTTTCACGTGAAGAAATTCTCTGTCATGCAAAGTTTCTCACCTCGACCCATGTGAAACTTTACAGTAGTCATGCGAAGAGTGACACCAGTTTGACAGGATAAAAAGTGACAGAATAATGGCACTGTTGCCAAATGTCGCGTGACAGTGTATTTTATATCGCACAAAGATTTGCAGAGAACAACGTGACAATTGGGAAATGTCATGTGAAACTATGCAAATGTTAAAAAAAGAACGTTTACAGAATCAGACTGTTATGACCAGTTTGTGTTTCCCAAGATGAAATCATTCTATTTTCTAATAGATAGTTCAAGTTACAAATTATTTTGGACATGTTCAAGATTGACAGTTTGTGTGTTTTGATGATAGTTTTGATTGTTCAAATGATACACTCACGCAAAACACATTAAACAGAACATTTGTAGTACCAGAATAAGTACATCACAATCCTAGGATAGCTAGGACAATATCTATTGAATCCCCACTTGAACTGAAGTTTAGCTATGCTTACTCTTAGCAGACAAGTTAGAAGCTTGGAAGCACAGGCTCCTCCTTACATATGCACTCACTTCTCAGGCATACCAGGCTTTTAACCCCAAAGGAATTGCTTCCCAAAGGGCTATTATCTCTACTAAAAGCCGTAAAAATGTGGGGTGTCTTAGTCAGTCTCTGACCTTCTGCACCAATAGATAGAGGGTTTTTTGGAAAACTAGAACAACTATTTGTAGTAAGGTCATCTGTTCAGGTGGTTGTGATCAAGTCATTTTCTCAATAAAGGGGGCTCTCCCAATCCTTTCAAAGAAAGGATTTCACCTTAATGATGTCAGTATTTTGGTTGCCACAATGAATTCACACCTGTCTATTGTGAAATTAATCACAATAGCATTTTTTGTATATCAGTTTGGAAGGGCTTGGTTTTATCCTGTTACCAGTTGGGCATCCACTCTCATCGGCTCTGCTAAAGCTCTCAGGAGGTAGCCACTCTAGAAGAATCACATGAATTTCTCTTACACCTAAGATCCATAAAGGTGAGGGGAGAGGATACATTCATGTAGTTCTTAGGATTAGAATCTAAAAATAAATTCAATCACGCAAGACAATGATTCACTTTAAGCACCAACTGAAGTGTGTTTTAGCTACTAAAAACAAATATAAGCAGTTGTGAAAACACGTAAGGTCTTCAACAAACATCCATCAATAAACCCATTGGTAGTTTGTAAAGCCTTTCTTCATATCAATGTCCTGAAACAAATGTGTTAGAGGTTTATAGTGGCTTTTCTTTATCTCAGCCTCCTGCAAACCACTATTATGCTGTTTCAAAAGATAAAATCAGAGAAACACAGATGTCAGAAAATAGCAGGTGGTTAGAAATCCAAGGCAATAAAATATCAAAATGAAAGCTCTGGTATTTAATTTTGTGCAATAAAGTATGCTAGATCATGCAAAGAAGTACTGAAAGCCACACGAAGAACTAGAAAGTTCGTGCGAGACAGTCATAAAGTTTGCACAAAATTAGAACAAAGTTATACGAAAGTACAGATAGAATGCAAGAAAATGAAAAAAAATAAAATGAAATGAGGCCAGAACAGAATGTACCTGCCCCATGATGGGTGCCAAAAATGTATGTGGTAAATTTGGCCTTGTTAACTCACCATACACTTCAACATAGTCCTTCTTCACTAGATACACACAAGATTGAATATGAGATTATTCATCCTGTCTACCTACATGATTCGACCTGTTGCCTTCTATCTAGATGGGGTTTTCAAAATTGCTCTTAGAATGAGATTCTCACAACCATGGACCAATCTAGGAATGACGGATTTTTCTCCATGAATGCAATACAATGCAAGATTATTCTAAGAAATGAAATATGTGAGCTTATTATAAGACATGATTTCAATGCAATTACTCTAGAAATTGAAACTAATCTATTGCAAAATGAGATTATTCTATATGAAATTATGAACTATGAATGTAGCAACAATTCGTTATTCTAACAATACATGAAAAATGAGTGGGGGTTTTGAATGAGAGAATAAGAGTTCTTTTATAGACTCAAAGATTATCAGAATAGAAGCTTTCCTCTTTGAAATAAAACAGATAGAAAAGCCAGTTCATAATAGAAAGCTTTCTTCAAAAGAATAATAAATTATTTTCTTTCTGCTTTAATTGTTTTCTTTCTTTGATTTAATTCTGTTTTATTTGAATTGAATTGTTTTCTTTCTCTTTAAAGCACAATTAATTAAAAGTTTCTATTTCTAAACAGAAGAAAGATTTTTGAGAGAATATCCAATTGATTAAATAAATATGACCTCATAAATAGGTTTTTCTCAATTATCTGAATAATTAAATTCAATTATTGAAAATGAGGATATTTATTAAATAATTAAATGTTATTTAGTTCCTTTTTCATGTGTCTTAGCTAAAGAGGGTGAATTTAATTTAATTAAAGTGCTAGGACTTTATAATTAAATTAAATCAATCATAAGGTTTGTTTAGCCAAATATATATTTAGGAATTAAATATAATGTATGATTAATACAGATTTAGAATTTTCTACATTTGACACTTAGGTCGAGTAGAGTCAGTTAAAACTCAGCATTGCCTAGTACAATAGGACTTTGATGTTTCATAAGAATGACAAATGCAACAAAATATGTTAGTGTTGCAAGATGCCAATTTTGGGGTGTTACATTTTTCCCCTCTTTGAATTGATGTGCGAGCAATGCATTGATTCAAAGAATAGTCTGACTCTTGAAGCATAGAAGAATAGATTTGAAAATTGATGGTGCAAAGATTTCAGATCCATCTCTAGAACAGAGCTTGACTCTCCTAATTCTAGGTTAGGTTGCCAAGACATCGGTGAAATAGAGTTTTCGAGGGTCATCTCCAAATCAAATTTTGATCCCCAAGAATCTAGGTTAGAATGCCCTGATACCAAACATATTAAGATTTTGAGAATCATCTTCAGAACAAAGCTTGATCCTCAGGAATCTGGGTTAGAATGCCCCAATACCTAAATAGATTTGATATATTTCACAAGGCTATCCCCAAAATGAGGCTTAACCTTCAGAAGTCAAGGTTAGATTACCCCGATACCTGTCTCAAAAGATAGTAGATAGATATTTAGAATCATCTCCAGAACGGAGCTTGATTATCAGGAGTCAGGGTTAGATTGCCCCGATACCTATCCCAAAAGATAATTTTTTGAGAACCATCTTCAGAATAGAGCTTGATCCTCAAGAATCTGAATTAGATTGCTCAGATACTTAATAGATGACAAGATGTAAGGAACAAAGATGCCCTTATTGGTGCAGTATCCAGTTTTGACCATGAAGTATGAAAAGTTGAACATGCCCCAAGTGATAAGATGCCCCTAGCAATGAGGACTTTTGAATAATCAGATTAGATTGATTGAAAAATAGATTTAATGATGTAATCATCCTAAGAAATGTATGTGGTAAATTTGGCCTTGTTAACTCACCATAGACTTCAATATAGTTCTTCTTCACTAGATACACACAAGATTGAATATGAGATTATTTATCCTTTCTACCTGCATGATTCAAACTATTGCCTTCTATCTAGATGGGGTTTTTGAAATTGCTCTCAGAATGAGAGTCTCATAACCATGGACCAATCTAGGAATGAAGAATTTTTCTCCATGAATGCAATACAATGCAAGATTATTTTAAGAAATGAAAGATGTGAGCTTATTCTAAGACATAATTTCAATGCAATTATTCTAGAAATTGAAACTAATCTATTGCAAAATGAGATTATTCTATATGAAATTATGAACTGAGAATGTAGCAACAATTCAGTATTCTAACAATGCATGAAAAAAAAGTGGGGGTTTTGAATGAGAGAATGAGAGTTCTTTTATAGACTCAAAGATGATCAGAATAGAAACTTTCCTCTTTGAAATAAAACAGATAGAAAAGCTAGTTCATAATAGAAAGCTTTCTTCAAAAGAATAATAAATTGTTTTCTTTCTGCTTTAACTGTTTTCTTTCTTTGATTTAATTTTGTTTTATTTGAATTTAATTGTTTTCTTTCTCTTTAAAGCACAATTAATTCAAAGTTTCTATTTCTGAACAAAAGAAAGATTTTTGAGAGAATATCCAATTAATTAAATAAATATGACCTCATAAATAGGTTTTTCTTAATTATCTAAATAATTAAATTCAATTATTGAAAATGAGGATATTTATTAAATAATTAAATATTATTTAATTCCTTTTTCATGCGTCTTAGCTAAAGAGGGCGAATTTAATTTAATTAAAGTGCTAGGACTTTATAATTAAATTAAATCAATCATATGGTTTGTCTAGCCAAATAGATATTTAGGAATTAAATATAATGTATGATTAATACAAATTTAGGATTTTCTTCATTTGACACTTAGGTCAAGTAGAGTCAGTTAAAACTCAACATTGCCTAGTACAATAGGACTTTGATATTTCAGAAGAATGACAAATGCAACAAAATTGGTTAGGGTTGCAAGATGCCAATTTTGGGGTGTTACAAGGAAAAGGTTGATTTCTTGGTTAATTAAGAAGTAGGACTGTATTGCTCAGTCTACTTTTGAATCAGAGTATGTTGTTGCTGCAATAAATTATACACAAGTTGTTTGGGTGAAGAAAATGTTGAAGGACATTTGAATAATTTTTTAAGAGCCAATGGTTATGCACTGTGATAACACTAGCACAGTGAATATGTCAAAGAATTTTGTAATGAATTCAAAGACTAAACATATTTCTATTCATTTCTTGAGGGAGAAGGTAGCAGAGAAAGAGATTAGACTGGAGTATATTAGCACAAAGGAACACATAGAAGATATATTTACATAACCTTTTTGAAAAGATGCTTTTGAATATCTTTGAAGCATGCTTGGGGTGAGATTCCCTCCCAATGGTAATTAATTGATGTATACATGCATCAGTCCAGTGGCTTTCAAAGCTATATCATTTTCAAGACTTGATGTATGAATCTACTCCTCAGGGAGAGTGATCACAAGAACACTGGAACACATTTGGGTGATTTTTCACCTAGTTGTTAGACATGAAGATTTGAAAAATCTACACCTTACAAAAGTTTACAGAAGAGTTACGGCACCCTTTTCCATTGTTTCCAAAGGGAGAAAGATTCTATGTGAAAATCCCTACTGTTTTGGGGAGATTTGTGTTGAGGATATTGAGAAGATTGTATTGAGAGAGAGAGAGTACTTTTTGGGTTGATGGATTTTACCATATGTTTCCATAAATGCCAAAGGGGGAGATTGTTGGATGATATCAAATTTGGGTACTATTTATGTAGTTGATATTCATGTTGTCATTGATGTCAACATATTTTTCCGTGGAGAGAACAGACTGGTTATGTTAACTAAAAGAAGTGTACAGACATTGTATGGATGAATCAGAATGATCAAAGATAAGGATATGAAGAAGGATGTGTGATGACCTTATTCCTAAGGTTTCGTGGCTTAATATTTCATATTCGTGATATTACAGATGTTTTAGTGAAGACTGGTTTCTGGACTGTGACAGTGATGCTTGACAGAGAAGGTCTCTATTTTTGGGTATATCTTACAGGAAAAGATGTTTTAGGGTATGCAAGCTTAAAGGATGACAAAGGACACATTGAGCAATGTTGGATATCGATCGATAGTCATGAACACATTGGTGACGTTAGCTATGGCGTGTATTCTGGACGAGACCTACTTGGTGGCCGACTGTAGAGATGTAGCATGTATTATAAATTGTGAGCGTGGATTGTAGATCTTGGAGTATATATGATGTATTATAATTGATGTTTACTTATTTTAGGTACCGTGTGTATCTTAGCGAGGAGTTATTTGTATATTAGAAAGGCTTAAGTGGCCGACCTAATCAATTATTTATATTGGGAAAGCTTTAATTGGATGATCTAATCAATTATTGTAATAGGGTATATATGAGATATCTTTTCTTTTGAAAAGATGTAGTAGAGATTGAAAAGGCTGCAAAGCTTGTTTGGTTGCTGGATGTAGAGAAAATTTTGTGATAAGAGTACTTCATTGGAACTGACCAAGCAAAGATAGTTGTCATTAGATAGTTCAATGGATTGTATATTTCTCTATATACACTTGTTGGGATTGTTAATCCTTGAGGGTGGACTTAAACTTCTTTGGGCAGTGAGCCCATTGTTACTCTTGACTCCTAACAGGGTCTATCCTTTAACAGGGGCTATGTACTATAATGTTGTAACAAGCTCCTAACCTGGCTAAATATTTTAACAGGGATATTATACTCTTAGTACATCATTTTTGGGTGCTAATTCCCACTGGGGTTTTACCTTTAACAGGGTTTCCTTGACAACAAGTATTATGTTATTGTGTTGGTATTTACTGTGTTATCATTTGTATTAAAGTTTTGGTTTATAAAGTTTAAAGTTTAATATTTTGTATCACAACTTATTCACCCCCACCCCCGCCTCTTAGTTGTGCTTGTGGACTATTATTCCTAACAATTCCATTAGTGAAGTTGTCTTTTGATGGAAATTTGTGAAGAAACAAACCCATAGCTAGCATGTTGAACTTGAGGCTCATGCTATGAAAGAATGTTATAAAGCTCATGCCTAATGCTCCTCTATTGCAACTAAAGGATATAGAATTCTTCCTAAACTTATTTTGTTGGAAAATATTTATGGATCAAATTAACTAGTGGTGATAAAGTTGATAATGAGGCATCTCATCAATCCCACAACATAATCTAGACGAACCAAAAAAGGTGATTTTACATTATGAATCTTCTCGTAAAAGAGATATATCATTAATGTTGAGCTATGCATTTGATCTAGGTAGGTGTGACTTGAGATATGATTTTCAAAATCAAGTACTTAAGTCGAATAATCTCCTAGCACATCCTCTCTTGTGGTAGTGGTCTCGATGGGAAATGAAGTATCATAAATTTATGTTGTTGAATAAATAATTTCATTAGTTGATTTACCTGTATGCACTATTATTTGAATCTGAAAGGTCCAAACACTATTCTAAGAGAAACCTGTTAACCTATTTATAATTTTAGTATTTATTCATCTGATGATTGGCCACTTAAAGGGATTAATTTACATAGTCATATAATCAGATTAATCCCAACATAAAGGTGGTTAAGGATCTCACTTTGAGAATAATAGTATGAACTTCCCAATTTAATTATTTTACAAAGTTCCCATTTATGTTAAATTAGTTCATTTTAATGAACCAAATATTAAGTTTACGAGAAGGAGAAGGCACTTCTATTTCATTTTTTAATAGTTTTTAGAGGTTTGGTTATAAGTAACTGAAAAGGTTCAATGAAGGGAATATTTAAATATGACATGAAGATGGAGGAGAGGGTTTTTTTTGAATTATGCTATTGTGGGGGAGTAGATAGCTTTCTATTTTCATTCTTGGTCTCTTGTGCAAGAGGAAGAGTTTGTGAACTCTTTGATATTTCACAAGAAATAATAGAGTTCTTCTAAAACTTTGTGTTCAATAGTATTTATGTTTTATTGTGGCCTTCTTGTGTTAATTAAAATCTCTAGTAGGTGATTTCTTTTTGTTATTTCAAATCATAGATATGTCTATTTATATACATAAGCTTTGAATTATGATTCCCTCATAAATCTAAAAAAGATTATTATATCTTTCCCTTTGTTTATCCTTGTTGTCAGTAATTGGAAAAGGAACTTTGTGTCAGTTGTCCGAGTATCCTCTTGTTTATAAATTTGTATTCATACCTGCAATATAGCTATGGTTAGATTTTATATTTTCTTCCTTCTTTCTAGTAAAAATAATACCCAAACATTAACCACATCATAAGAGGGAGTTGTACCTCCAAAATTCAGAGGAAGATTATCAGTTCAACAGAAATATATGCAACTATTGGTTGCTAATTGTCTTTCATCTAGGCATAAAGATTCATTCTTAGGAGTTATTTTGGAAAGACAAAATATGCAACTAACACCCTGGTATGTAATAAAGGCCCTTTAATTCTTCTTAGCTAGTATAATGGTCTCATGGAGTATAAGTTACTTTTAAATTTTTATCAAATTACTATCCTCAAGGAAATGTGGTGAATAATTCCACCAATAATAATGTATTAGAGGTAATAAAAAAAATGTTAGAAATACATGTAAGGGTTTGGCACAATAAGTTGAAATATGCCCTTTGGGAATTTCACACATGAGTTAAACCTTACCTCAAAACTTCTTCATATTACCTTAATTAATTATGGCTAGAACCTCGTCTTCCCTATGGATATGTAGATTATCATCCTCCAATTTATGAAAGAATTTAAAATCCAAGAAAACAATGTATAATTTTGTCTCCTAAACCTAATTAGTCTCAATGAAAAGAGGGACAACACTCAAAAACATTTTTCTAAACACCAATTCATGGTCAAATGTTAATTTGACTAAAGGGATAAGATCAAAGCCTTCATATTCTCGGGCCTAGTTCTATTGTAGGATAAAGCCCAAGAAAAGAAAGGAGACCACCAGAAGTTTGAAAAATTATGTTTAAGCCCCTACTAGATAGCTAAGATCCTTGGGAAGAATATCTTCCATCTAAAATTGTCGTGCTATCTAAGTTTGACTTGGGCTAAAATTGGCGTGCTATCTATGTGTTTTGTTGGCCACTTCATCAACTATTGTCATTCTATCTAAGTTTGAGTTGAAAAAAATGCTTGGGGCCTTTGAGAAGTAGAGAGTGACCTATTTTACTCTTGCACCAAAACAAAGAATGCTAGCGAGTATGATTTTAAGTCTCTGCATTCAGTGATGTGTGTTGCGATGACCCTCAACAAGATGTTAACTAAAGATTTGTTTTCTAAATTTCTGTCCATCACAATATTACAGGTAAAGTTAGCCCTCATTGTTTTGGGTTTTTAATTTTTTCCTTAGCCTCTCTTTTGGTAAAAGGAAAATATTCTGAAATAATCTGATAACAAGGTTTGAAACCATCCACATTTTGGATCACATTTCATTATTCATGAAATGTACAACATTTTCTAAATCATGGATGCTTTGGACTACATTTAGCTGCTCTAGACACCTCTAATTTAGGAAATCAATGCAGTGGAAAAAACACCTTGGCTATAAACCCTTACCCTTCCGCAAACCTCCACTAGGATATGCCAGTCCTCAATAAGTCATTGATAACACAACACGTGTTATTCTAGGAAGTGGGGACAATGATGCAATTATCTTTCTAGGGCTGTGCTAATTGCAGACAAATTTTTCACCAACAGTCACATAATCACATTCTGAATTAAGGAAATGTAATTATTTTGGTCTTTGTGGGTATTTTTTTTCACCTCTGACAACTTGGGGCATTTTTGGGTCCAATAGTTTTCCTTAATTCTCTATATTTTGGGAACCAAATCTTAAACAAAGAAAAATTTGGAAGTCTTAAAATCATTTACTTGATCACATGTTGAGTTGACTTGAATTTTCATATGCTCATTCTGTAATTTTTCATTCTCATGGTGTTATTTAGTTTAGTTTCCTTATGTTGATTAGGTTGATATTGAAGAGAGGATGTTCTTGGTGGTACTAACTTAATGCTAGATTTACCTTCACCTATGGAGTTAATGTTACACTATGGACATTCCTGCCCCCTAATAATATCATCTAGACTGTCATGTCCCACCGAGATTGATGCAGAGTGGGTGGAAATGCTTGCCCTTACAAAAAATTTCCTATATTGCACTATGTTAAAGGGGTTTGATATTACATTATGGATTTTTTCCCCTACTAATTTTAGTGAGATTTCCCAATGTAATTTAGGTGTTGTAGAATGGACATTGAACAGTTTAGATTCATAGACAAAAAATTATGGAGGTATTAAAATTTCATGACACACATACATTAATGTTCATGGAGTGTGGTGATATATTGTAGAAAAATTGCAAGTGATAGAAACCTCCAACACTTCACAACAAGAATGGAGTGTTGTTTTTAGTATCTTTCTATTGTATAGTAAATAGTAAATAATTAAAGATATTTTGTAACTAATTGTAGCATTAATTAGTAAGGGGACACAACTATTTATAATATAATTGACGTATCCAACTCGATTTGCAATCTTGTTATTACCATCATTCTCATCATTAATTATTTTACACTAATTTCGTTTGTTTAACATAAATAATAGATTTAAAAAGAACTTCTATTTCTTTCCAAAAGCAAAAATAATTGTCTCCTTGTTTGATGTGCTTGGTCTTGAACTATTTTAGCTAATGAATTATTTGCAATGTCATATAATAAAATGACATATTCCTATATTATCATATCAAATAGGATCATAGTTAATTAATCATTTCCATATTATTGTTTTATGATATAGATAGATAGGTCTTCATTTGGTTCGTTTATCTTCGGCCTGTGTGTGAACTCTTTAATTTTTCTACTAATGTCACTATTGTTCTTTTAATTTACCTCACTGAAACCCATATTCAGATACTTTTGTCTCATTGTTGGTCTAATCAACATTTATCCCTTGTTTGTTATTTCTTATTTTTTTATGTGAATAATTTGTCTATGCTACCAATCTGACACCGGTGCTTTTAGCGTCCTTATTAAAAATGATTATTTTTTGCCTTTAGAATCTATTTCGTTCATCTTTGGATTTTGAAAAAAAGTGGTCTTTGATTCTTCCACCTTGTTAATATTTCATGTTTTGTCTCTTCAATCTTTCTATCTCACTGAAAATACTTTAAATTTCTCCATAATTATAGTTCATTATCTTATTGTGTAATATTTCCTTTTGCACTTTTTATTTTTCCTTAGCAACCTCTTTATTTTCCACTGACTGTGTTTATAGTTCCTTGGTTTCTTTCATGAAATGTACAAAAAATTTCTAAATCATGGATGGTTAGGAATACTTTTAAGACCTAATCACATATTTTTAGTCTCAAAAACACACTAAATATTTCCTAAGAGTAGTACTTGAAACCCACTAAGTATTTACTTGAACCTCTCAGCAATGTTTTGATTAGGGGTTAGTGGGTTTCACTTGTTGTTATTAAATATGTATGTGTGATTGTTAGAAGTTAAAAGATAGGTAGTTGTTAGTATCACATCCTACTTCCAATATTTAGAAACTCTAGTTTCTCTATTCAAGCCACTTCTACTTAATTCATTCTTCAATTTTTCAAATTTTTAAGTAACATGGGTATTCAGTTGTTACATGATTTCATGTGACTAATATATATTTTGGCTACCCATTTCTGCAACCTAACAACCTAACACTTGTCATTAGAACTTTGTGATTTTTTTTATAGCTAATATAATTGGAACCAAACATTGTATAGAAATCGTGAAATCCAATTGCTATCACAAGAATGGACATGAATATCCATGCCACTTTTCATTAACCACCATCATGGTCATTTTTGGAATGACACAACTTATCCTATGTCAAATGCCAAACTTTCATAAAATTTGGGGTCTTTCAATAATTGCATCAATAATGTTGATTTCCTGTGCAAATATAGGACTCTGTCTTGCCATGGAAAAAGTGGCTAATATTATTTTTATTTGTTTCTCTTTCAATTTTTTTAAAAAGGTTTGATGAAACTCTTTTTTTATGTGTTCAAAATCTAATCTAATGCACTTCAATCCTTAACCTTATCCATTTATCATGAGACTCAAAAATATTTGAAACTGTAGAAAATGGAATTTTTTTTATAGGAATCAACTTTACCACAACAATATCCAAATCAAAAAAAGCATGGTTGGTTCTCCAAGCTATTGGCGATATAGATTTTTTTTATTCATACTCTGTCATTGTCCTATAAATTAAGGTATGGAAAAAGGTTTTTCTAAGATGGAATATAATTTGCACCACTAATTCCACATTTATCATATTATCATGTTGGATAATTTGAATTAGAACCTGTAGAAAAAAAATATGAGGAATGCTTTCATGATTTCTATAACAACAACAACTTTCTTCTACTTTCTTTGTGGTTTCTCTGGGTATGTAGCATTTGGAGATAATGCACCTAGAAACCACATGATAGGGTTTGGTTTTTAGCTTCATACCTCCCTATAGCATTTGACTGAAAGTTTCTAAAGGCTTTTCAAAAAATCTAATAGAGCATTTCCACCTTCCATTATGCTAGAGAATTTCCAACCATGGTATTTGACAAAATTGAACTTTCATTATGCTTTGACAAAAACCATTTCCTCATTTTTATAGGTAACAAAACCTATTTTTCTTTTAACTTTATTTTTCATAGCGGATCCTCTATAATAGATATTCAATTAAATTTTTCCTTCAATTTTGTATGGCTTGATAGGCTTTATATTGTTTTATCTTCTATAAGTTCACACTTGGTGATCAAGAAATAAAAAAGAAGATTTATCGTTACAAATACAACATTTTTTTTCTTTCCACACATTTGAATGCTACTTTTATTTAGGACCTATAAAAAATATAGTACGAGACTACTACAAATTTAATTCATCTAGAATGAATGCTACTATGTACAAGACTGCCTTCTACAGTAATACATGTTTGTAGACCGACACTTTTATATACTTTCATTTTTTTACGTAAAGCTCTATTTATTATTTCACAACAAAACATTATCGGTGTATACCTTCCACCTCCTTTGGGTGCAAATTCTAGTCATAATGTCCCTGTTAAACATAATATCTTGTTGAATTTTCATTCTTCATACTTAGTTGTCTAACTGTGAAACTTTGGCCTAAATTCATCCAAATTAATTATTACTAGAGTAAGTATGAAGGATTAATTAAATTAAAAGTATACAAATATCATAAAATTTCTCTTGTAAGGATTAATTTAAAAGCATTATATTCTCCTTTGGATAATCTCTCTCAACCAACCCAAGGTTTTAACTAAATTTTGGAGTTGTATCATGCCCTTAGAGAGGAGATGCCATCAACATCTTTTTCTAATCATATGTTTGTTGGGATAATGGAGAGGTGTATACTGAGAGGGGAGGGGTGAATTAGTACCCTTAAAAACTTAGTAATAACTGAGAGGGGGGGGTGAATCAGTGGCCTCACAAATTTATCCTTTAATCACTAACCACCAATCAAATAAACCTTAGATTATTAAGTCCCCACAAGTTGCATGCCATGAAATACTTATAATGATTAACTGTCTATCAATTTTCCTTGTCTATCCTTATTCTCTTTGATTGCCGATATGAAGTATAACTATTTACCAAAATACAGTAAATAAGTAGAGTATTCCAATATATCCATAAATGCATATGTGAAATGTAAAATAGTAAAGTAATAAACCATACACACATAACACTTGGATGTTAACGTGGAAACCCCATTGAGGGAAAAAACCACTAGGACCGGTACCCCAAATTTTCACTCTTCTGAAGTGAGCCTTGTTAAGAGCCAACCCTGTTAAAGGTTACAAACACACTGTTAGGTGTGACCTTGTTAGAGGATTTTATACATATAGGTTGTCACTTA
>MU225738.1:234667-258251 GCA_018584345.1 Thuja plicata | reverse complement strand
GGGGGGGGGGGGGGGTAAATCAATGGCCTCAAAAATTTATCCTTTAATCACTAACCACCAATCAAATAAACCTCAGATTATTAAGTCCCTACAAGATGCATGCCATGAAATACTTATAATGATTAATTGTCTGTTGGTTTTCCTTGTCTGTCCTTATTCTCTTTGATTACCAATATGCAATATAACTATTTACCAAAATACAGTAAATAAGCAGAGTATACCAATATATCCAGAAATGCATATGTGAAATGTAAAATAGTAAAGTAATAAAGCATACACATATAACACTTGGATTTTAACGTAGAAACCCTATTGAGGGAAAAAACCACTGGGACCGGTACCCCAAATTTTCACTTTTCTAAAGTGAGCCCTGTTAAGAGCCAACCTTGTTAAAGGTTACAAACACACTGTTAGGTGTGACATTGTTAGAGGATTTTATACATATAGGTTGTCACTTAGTATCGGGCAACTCAGTTTGCTACCATCCTTGAATCAGCCTCTTTCTTAGACTCTCAATAGGCTTTAGGAAAATCTAGTTCTAATTTCATGAATCAACCTTTTTGGCACTCCTTGGGATGTACCTCAATATATAGAAGACTATTAAGTCCTACTCTATTAAGAGACTTGATGTTTCAATGGTTAAATTGAAACAAAATGACCTGTTTCTAATGCAACTTGAATTGCAGATTTTTAGATCTATTTAAGTACATTACCTCTTTGATCAATATAACAATTCAATTCTTTATGCACCACACTTTCTTCTATGTGATGTTGTGCTCATTGTTTGTCGGTGTCTACATAATTCCTTAGATCTTCCTTCAGCTTGATTGATCAATACTGCATGAAGTTATCCTTCGTCAATTTCTCTTCAACATCTTTTTTATTCACTCCCCTCATTGTGATTATTCGGAAATGAATTAGGCTTGTCTCTTAAATAGACATGATATTCACCATTTCTTGATTCTTGATTCTTGGCGTGAAAAACAATCCAGCCAATCTGATTTAAAGCATAGCTCCTAATTTATCTCGTAGTTATCTTCTTGCCAATTGTACAAATCTTCTTTAAATCAATCACTTAACTCTGGTCGAATAAAATAATGAAAACAACCAGTTAAGTCTATCTTTAGCTCTTTGTAGCTAGATATTTTGTCATTTTCTAAACTCTATGTTCCGTCTGTCAACTCTTTAGTTAGTCGTCAGTTACTACTGCCAGTTCCATCGGTGTGACTCTAGTTAGCTTTGGGATCTCCCTCCGTCGGGTATCATTGGATTTTACTCATCAGACAATTTTGTTTTTAGCTCATCGGGAATCCTATGATTTTTCTTCATCACGCAACACTGTCTTTTGCTCATCGGGTATCACTGTGACTTTTCTTCTTTGGCTTTACCGATGGTGTGCACTCCGTCGGTGTTGTCTGTCACTTAGTGAATACTTGACTTTTATGCATTGTTGAAAGCATAACCTTTGTTCCATTGATTCTCTGAAGTCTTTGGCATTATGTATATGACTGTACAGATTATATCAAGTTGACATCAATGACAATACAAACTATTAACTAATTTAAAGCCATGCATTATCATCAATTTTAACATTATCAAACATTCAATCAGTTATATGTCATCAAATTTTAAACTAATCTTTGTAACCAAATGTTCTGATATAACTAACTGAGTAGATTTCATACACCAAACATATAATATCACTGTTGAAATGTAAATTAATGTAAAGTAAACAATACACATACATAAAAATAAGTACTCATGACACTAGTAGTTTGGTATCGCAGAAAACCCCTATTAGAAGGTAAAAACTGCGGTGGGATGAGGCCCACAAAACTTAACTACTACAGTAAATAAAGTAGTGTGTTAAAGCTTACAAATATTGATCACTTCTAATGATCTTACCCTATTAGGAGTAACAATCAGATCGATTAGATCTACCTTTTGATAGGATTTAGCAACACAAAGTAGTGTGCACTCGATTAATAGATTTATATAAAGATGGTTAAGTTTACTCTGTTAGGAGATTTTGGAGTCTATTACAATTGTTAGAAAGTAACAAGATTGAGATCTAAACAAATACAATCTCACTATTGTCAATATAGATCCTTTAAGTGCAATAAAATGTATCACCTTACTATGAATGATAATACCTTATGCTTTGTTTTTCTCGGTAGCCTTGTCTCTATTATGAAAATTGGTTACTATAATGTAGTCTTTTGTCCTAAAACCCTTGTCTGATCTCTAATTTCCATAGTATGGTGGCTACTTGATCAAAATTCATTACAAATGACATATTTACATTATATATATCAAACTTTATGACCTAATTAGAGTTTTACAATAACATCCCTACCCTAAGATCAACGGTGTACATAATTTATCTTGATCATCTAAACAAAGGAGATATAAACAATTAATTTTGTGAATCTGTAATTAATGTTCTCCTCGATCATTGTAAACCGTTATCTAGGTTGGAAAAAATTTGTTACCTAGATTGATGTGCCATAAAAAAAATTTATGTGGCCTCTATTCCACTCAATAAATGATGCCTCTCGGTGCTTAGTGTTCTCTATGTATCTCGATTATACTGTTTGTCTTGGTTATACTGTGTATCTCGGTAAAGTCCATCTACTCGGTAATCACTGCACTTGGTTAACTTTGCACATGATCAATGCTCTCAATTAGCTCTATAATTTTGTGATTATACCGACTATCCTGTTTGTGACTATGTTACCAGCTATCTATTTGAGTGCTTGAATATTAATGATAACCTTCAAAGCTCACTTGGCTTTATGTTTCATATTGTGGATGTTACAGTTGATTTGGTGAAAACTGGTTTCTAGACTGTAACTATGATTCTGGATAGAGCAGGACTCTATGTTTCGACTATATCTTTCTGATGAAGATATTTCAAATGAAGCAAGCTTACTGGTGGACATCCGACATATGTTGGATTAATGGGTTGATTTTGATTATTGTTTGATGACTAGTGATGTTAGGTGTGGTGTGTATTCTTGAGAAGACCTAATTGTTGGCCGACTTTAGACATGTAGCATGTAAAATGAATTATGAGCATGAATTGCAGATCTGGAAGTATAAGTGATGGATTGTATTTGATGTTTACTTATTGTAGGTACCTTGTGTATCTTAGAAAGGGGTTATATAATTATTTGTACATAGAAAATCCTTAATTTGCTGACCTGATTAATTATTTGTATATTAGCAAAGCTTAATTAGCTGACCTAATGAATTATTGTAAGAGGGTATATATGAGTGATATTTTCTTTTGAAAATATGTGACAGAGATTGAAAAGAAGAGAAGTGAAGGCTACGAAACTTGTTTGACTGCTGGATGTAGAATAGATTTTATGAGAAGAGTACTTCATTAGAACTGACCAAGAAAAGACAGTTGCTATCAAATAGTTCACTAGATTGTATATTTGCTATATACACTTGTTCAGATTGTGGATCCTTGAGGGTGGCTTTAACCTTCTTTGGGTAGTGTTCCTGGGCATTGAGCCTTCTATTTCTCTTGACTCCTAATAGGGTCTGTCTCATAACAGGGACTATGTACTGTAATGTTGTAAAAAGCTCCTAACAGGGCTAAATATTTTAACAGGGATACTATACTCTTAGTACATTATTTGTGGGTGTTAATTCCCACCGGGGTTTTACCTTTAACAGGGTTTCCTAAAAAACAAGTATTGTGTTATGGTGTTGGAATTTACTGTGTTATCATTTATATTTGCAGATTTGGTTTATAAATTTGAAAGTTTAATAATCTATATCATAACTGATTCACACCCCCCCCTTAGTTATCTTGTTGACTGTTATTCCTAACAATTAGTATCAGGTCTTGTGGTCCTTAGAGAGAAAATTTAACAGCTTGAGGTGATCTTGAAGATGACTTAATATAGGAAGGATAGTATGAAGTTTGATCCTGAAAACTTTAATAGTTGGCAGAACAAGATGAGAACACATTTTCTATGTTTGGAAATTGATTACTGGATGATCACAAAGAAGAATGAAAAGATAGCAACTGGGGATGAATTAGAGAAGGCTACTAAAGATCAAAAGAAGTTATTTTCATGTAATATGGTTGCAAGAGAATCTTTTATCAACGCACTTTTATAAATAGAATTCATTGAAGTAAAGGAATTGGATTCTGCACACGAGATCTGGATAAGATTGGAAGCATTATATATTGGAGATAAGTTTAAAAATCAGGAAAATCTACAAAACTAGAAGACAAAGATGGAATCACTGAAGATGAGAGAAGATGCCAACATTAGGGCATATGGACAAAGAATTAATGAAGTGGTTACTAGTATTAGAAACTCTAGAGGTAGTTACAGTTAGGAAGAAGTGATTGCGAAGATACTCAGATCTTTGACACCTGCATATAGAACCAAAGTACAAGCTATAGAGGAGATTATACCTTTGACACCGAACTTCACCAGAGAGATGTTGATTGGAAAGCTAACTATATTTGAGGCCGCAAAATTGGGATACACTTTACCTAAAGTTGAGTCAGCATTCAATGGAACTGTGCACAAGAACAAAAAGACCTTATTTGGAAATGAAAGCACCAACATTAGTGACCAAGGGAAGAACTTGGAGCCTATGCTAATGAATGGGAACATATACAAGAAGAAGAAAGAAAGCTAGATGAAGTTGTGGCACTAATTGATAGAAGATAAAAGAGAGATAAGGGAAAAATATAAAGGCAAATTACCTTTGAAATTTTTTTCATATAACAAGATTGGTCATTTTGTATCTAGATGTCCTACAAGAGAACCAAAACACAAACCTAAGTTTTTCAAGTCTAAGTATTCAAAAGACAAGGAATTTTATTATGCTAGTGAGGGTATATCTGATGATGATGATGATGGTGATTATGATGAAATCAAATTTATTTCTATTAAGGATTATGAACCTATGCATGAAGAAAAGTTTGTAGTAGCCCAAGTTAAAAAGAAATTTGAATGGGTTATAGATAGTGGTTGTTCACATCATATGACTAGAGATAAAAACAAGTTTGTAAGTTTGAAAATACATGATGGTGGTGTTGTCAGATTTGGTAACAATACTCCTAAGTTTATTATTGGAGTTGGATCTATCTCTTTGGATGGAAAGACTAACACTGATAATGTACTACTTGTTGATGGACTTGAGCATAATTATTTGAGTGTTGGAAAGTTAGTAGACAAGGGTTATCAATTGAAATTCATTAATGGGAAATGCTCTATCAGAAGTAAAATAGGAGACTTGATCACATCTGGTACTAAATCCAGAGGTAATGTATTTGAATTAAACACATCTGAAGCTTCTTGTTTTATTGTGAAGGTTGATGATAGTTGGTTATAGCACAGAAAATTTGGTCATGTTAACTTTGATAACATTGTGAAGGAAAGTACAACTAAAGAAGTAAGAGATCTATCTAAAATTGTGAAGCCATCTAACACTATGTGTAGAGAGTGTGTTATGGGGAAGCAGACTAGAAGCACTTTCAAAATCAAAGCTTATTCAACAAACGGGAAGTTGGATCTAGTGCATACAGATCTGTGTGGTCCTATAAGAACAAGATCATACTATGGTGAAAGATACTTTATACTATTTTTTGATGACTTTTCTAGAATGATGTGGGTTACATACTTAAGAGATAAATCTTAAGCATTTGACAAATTTAGGTTATTTAAAGAAAAAGTTGAGAATGAATTTGGTTTGAAGATAAAGAGTTTGAGATCAGACAGAGGAGGAGAATTCTCATCAATGTTATTTAATACATACTATGAAGATCATGTAATATACAGACAAACATCCACTCCTAGAACTCCACAACAGAATGGGATAGCAGAGCGAAGAAACAAAACTATATTAGATGCTGCAAGAACTATGTTCCTAGAAGGAAATGTGTCACATGTTCACTAGAGAGAAGCATTTGGCACTATTGTGTACACACTAAATAGAATTCAGATCAAAGAAGGTAAAAGTAAGACTCTTTATGAATTATGGTTTGATCATACACCTACTGTAAAATATTTTAGAATATTTTGTAGTAAATATTATATCAAAAGAGATGATGAGATAGGCAAGTTTGATTTTAGAAGTGCTAAAGGAATATTTTCTTGGTTATTCCACTAAGAGTAAAGCATATAAATGTTTCAATTTGAAATTCATAAAGCTAGTTGAAAGCTCCAATGTGAGGATAGATGAAAATTTTGAAATTTAGGAAAGGATGTATGATTGTGGTCAGATTACAGAAATGAAAGAGGTTACTGTTGAACCTGAAGAATCTTTGATGATTGACAATGAGATTGAATATGAACATATTGAAGCTACTGAGATGCTAAAGATACTAAGTTATGTTAAGAAGAACAATCTTGAAGATCAAATTATTGGAGATGCAAGTAAAGGTATGATGACTAGATCTAGAGCTAGAGATGAGATCTATTTGATTTCTCAAGTTGAACCAAAGACTATTTTTGAAGCATGTAGAGATGAATCTTGGACTAAATCTATGGAAGAAGAACTTGAACACATAAGGAAAAACAATACTTGGGAATTGGTTTCAATACCTAAGAACAAAAATGTGATTGGTACTAAATGGGTTTTCAGAAATAAGATGGATGAGGAAGGAACAGTGGTAAGAAACTGTGTGCAAGAAAATACACCTTCATGAAATTAAGATTAGATCAAACAATTCTATGGAAGATAATACAAAACTAATCTAAATAATTGAACCTTAATCTATATCATCTCATGGTTCTCTATCCAAGCTTTATTAAGAGAGCTCTCAGGCTTAATCTCTCTTAAGGACAATCCTAGAACGAGATATGTATGAAATTCAATGCTCAAATCTAGATAGAATGCTTTAAAATACTTAGAAATTCTCCAAGATCATGAAAGAAAATTAGCAAATGCTCCTAAACATGATACTAAATGATAATGCAAATGCTAAAACTCTCTCAAATCTCTCAAATTATCCTCAATATGCTCTCAATATTGCTCTCAATATGTCTATAATAAGGATGCTTTTGCTCTTGAATTCTTGGATTCCAAACACAAAGGAAATTGCTTGTATTTATAGCATTTTCCAAGGGTAGGGGGTAGAGTGAATTGATCATGATCAAAGCTTTGGTTAAGTCAAAAGCTTTGAGGCATTTTTAAATGGATGGAAATTTTGTTGATCTAAAAGATATTAGGAATTAAATAATTCCATCTTTTAATTAAATTAGCCATGGAAGGGTGATTGGGTTGGATTTGATCCTATTTGATTTTAACTATACAATTGAAAAATCAATTGCATAATTTGATTAATCCCTTTAGGCTTGAATTTAATTAATTGATTTCATGATTTAATTAATCTTTTAAATTGATTTGAATTTTTTCCATTTGATTTTCATTGATTAATGTTCATTTGAGGATATTTTGAAGCATTTGGCTGAGATTTATAGTTTGGCATGCTTGAGGTACACCTGGTCAATTTTAGGTGTCTACATAAACAAGGCAAGACCGGTATGTAATGGCTGTTCATAGCAAGAGGGCATAGACTATGAAGAAACATTTACTCTTGTTGCTAAATTGGAACCTGTGAGATTATTTCTTGCTTATGTTGCACATAAATAATTTAAGGTTTATCAGATGGATGTGAAGTCGGTATTCTTGAATGGTGATCTAGAAGAAGAAGTTTACATTGAGAAACCTAATGGTTTTCCTTTGACAGATGATGAAAACATGGTTTGTAGACTAAAGAAGGAACTATATGGATTGAAACAGAAACCAAGAGCATGGTATGCAATACTAGACAAATATCTACTTTGTCTTGGTTTTAGAAAAGGTAATGGAGACAGTAATTTATATTTGAGAACTGAAGAAGATGGAATCTTAATTATAGAATTTTTTTTTTATGATATCATTTTTGGAGGTAATGATAAGATGAGAAAGAAGTTTTCTAAAGAAATGGAAAATGAATTCGATATGTCAATGACTGGTGAGATAAAAAAATTTCTTGGTTTGCAAATTAATCAGAGTAAGGATGGAATTTTTATATCTCAGACCAAGTATCTTAAGAAAATGTTGGAAAATTTTGGAATGGAAGATTGTAAACCTGTTGGGACACCTACGGTGACTGGAAACAAACTGACTAATAGTGATGAGACTCAAAGTGTTGTATAGAATAAGTACAGATCGATGATTGGAGGTATACAATATCTAAATCACACTAGACCAGATATTACCAATGCAGTTGGAATTGTGGCTAGGTATCAGGAAGATCCTAAAGAGACACATTTTTCTACTGTAAAAAGAATTTTCAGATATTTGAAAGGGACAACAAAATATGGATTATGGTATGAAAAATTAGAAGATTTTACTTTGCAAGCCTATACTGATGCTGATTGGGAAGGTAATGTGGATGATAGATAGAGTACAATTGGTGGTACATTTTTCCTTGGGAAAAGACTGGTTTCTTGGTTGAGCAAGAAGCAGAACTGTATTGCTCAATCTACTACTGAGTCAGAGTATGTTGCTACTGCAGTAAACTATACACAAGTTGTTTGGATGAAAAAATGCTAAAGGACATTGGAATAATTTTTGAAGAACCAGTAGTTATCCATTGTATCATTTCAAAGACTAAACATATTTCTATTAAGTATCATTTCTTGAGGGAGAAGGTAGAAGATAAAGAGATTAAACTAGAATATATTAGCACAAAGGAACAGATAGCAAATATATTTAATAAACCTTTGCTAAAAGATGCTTTTGAATATCTCAGAAGGATGCTTGGGGTGATGGCCCCTCCCAGTGGTAATTAAATGATGTAGATATGCATCATTCCAATGGATCTCAGAGCTATATCATTCTCTGGACTTGATGTATGGATCTACTCCTCAGGGGGAGTGATCGTAGGAGAATATTATGGAGTAAATTTGGGTGATCTTGCACCTAGTTGATGGACATGGAGATTTGAAAAAGATACACCTTACAAAAGACTACAGATGAGTTATGGCACCCTATGCCATTACTACCAAAGGGGGAAGGAATCTATGTCAAAATTCCTACTATTTTGAGAGATTTGTGTTGAAGATATTGAGAAGATTGTATTGAGAGAGAGTACTTTTGGGTTGATGCATATGAATTTTCCCATATGTTTTCATCAATGCCAAAGGGGGAGATCATTGGATGATATAATTTTTGGGTACTGATCATGCTATTGATATTCATGTTTTGTCACTAATGTCAACATATATTTCTATGGAGAGGATAGACTAGTTGCTTGACTGGCAGAAGTGTACAGACACTGTATAGATGATTCAGAACAATCAAAGTTGGATTTATGCAGAAGAATGTGTGTTGACCTTATTCCTATGGTCACTTGGCTTTATGTTGCATATTGTGGATGTTGTAATTAATTTGGTGAAAACTAGTTTCTAGACTGTAACTGTGATTGTGGACAGAGCAAGACTCTGTGTTTCAGGTATATCTTTCTGACAAAGATATTTTAGATGAAGCAAGCTTACTGGTGAACAACCGACATATGTTGGAATAATGGGTTGATTTTGATTAATTTTTTTTGATGACTGGTGACGTCAGTTGTGGCATGTATTCTGGAGAAGACCTAATTGTTGGCTGACTTCAAACATGTAGCATGTAAAATGAATTGTGAGCGTGGTTTGCAGATTTGGAAGTATAAGTGATGGATTGTATTTGATGTTTAGTTGTTGTAGGTACCTTTTGTATCTTAGAAAGGGGTTATATAATTATTTGCACATAGGAAATCCTTAATTGGCTGACCTGATTAATTATTTGTATATTAGGAAAGCTTAATTGGCCGACCTAATGAATTATTGTAAGAGGGTATATATGAGTGATCTTTTCTTTTGAAAAGATGTGACATAGATTGAAAAGAAGAGAAGTGAAGACTATGAAACTTGTTTGACTATTGGATGTAGAGAAGAATTTATGAGAAGAGTACTTCATTGGAACTGACCAAGAAAAGATAGTTGCTATTAGATAGTTCATAGGATTGTATATTTTTGATATACACTTGTTCGGATTGTGAATCCTTGAGGGTGGCTTTAACCTTCTTTGGGAAGTGAGCCTACTATTTATCTTGACTCCTAACAGCAACTATGTATTGTAATGTTTTAACAAGCTCCTAACAAGGCTAAATCTTTTAACAGGGATACTATACTCTCAGTACATTATTTGTGGGTGTTAATTCCCACCAAGATTTTACCTTTAACAAGGTTTCCTCGAACAAAAGTATTGTGTTATGGTGTTGGAATTTAATTGTTATCATTTACATTTGCATATTTGGTTTATAAAGTTTAAATTTTAATAATCTATATCATAACTAATTCACCCCCCCTCTTAGTTATCTTGTGGACTATTATTCCTAACAACTTTATCTAAGCATGCATATCATATATGCTTTCTGTGACTAACAGTTTTGGGGTGGCAATAAAATTCTTTGCCAATGTCACATGCTTCTGCATCATAACTAAATGCGGTAGTAACATTGCATGTAGCTCGATTACTTGTTCTCTAATTTTTTCCTCTTCTTTCTACAAATATCTCAACCGCTGGTTTTGGAGAACCTTAGTGTAATGCATCTGCAATACATGTTGCTTGGTTGACAGACTATTAGCACTATCTGTTAGATCTTGATCAAATTTCTGCATCTTTTCACTAATCTCGGTAGTGAAGTGATCTAAAGTGCATAAATTCTATAGAATTGTAATGGCTTCAGATATAAGAGTTTCTAAACTGTTTACAAATTTAGATAGAGTTAAACCTTGTTTACTTCCACTGCTTGGCTTATTTTCTTAGTAACTTTGTATTGTATCTTCTTTTCTTCTCATTCCTCTAAATTCTACTCGACATCAATATCAGGTTTGTTAATTGCCTCGGTGAGAAGTGCAAGTTGATCAAGTATGGGGGTCTATTCATCTATGTTTACATCAAGAACAACTTGCATGAGAATCTCCTTAGTGGTCTCTAGAACCTATTCGCTTTTGTATTCTTGCCTCAGCTTATCTTGTGTTTCTTTTCGGGTGCAAAGTTCACCATACCTTGTTAAAGCTTCAAGGTCAAGTGTCTGTGGATTACAATTAGGAATGTCAATGATCTCATCAAGTGTCACAGGACCCTTGCTTTATTTCATCTTTTTCTTATTCTTCTCTTTGGTGCTTGATGAAGGAGATAGTGTTAATGCTAATTGAGCCTTTTCCTCAATTTCTTGCTTTGTTGGCTTGGTACTCAGTGTGATGACTTGGGAAGGTGCCTTAGTAGCTGACTTGGTGTCAGTAGTAGAAGTATATACCATCGTTGTGTCTATGTTACCTTCACATTTTTCTACTGCATCAGTGGTATCTTTAGGTGCATTACCTTATGTTGTTCCACCACTATGATCAGTCTCTTTATCATGTGTATCACACTTGTCTTTGTTTGTGTGTGTAACCTACTTAGGTGTCTTTTGTTGTGTTTCACACTCAATATCAATAGCTTATAGAAAACTAGGCAACTATCCTGGTACCATTTCTAGGGAGACCTTTGTTGTGTCTTGCTCATCTAAGGTCTCGGTAGCTCTGATTATCTCATCTTCTTTAGCCTTATCATCAGGATCACCTTCAGTTATGTCATTAATTGTGATCTCTAGATGTCCTAGATTTTTCAATAGTATTGGAATACCATCTAGTATATTATCAACAGATACATCTTCAACATCAATTGGTTCTATGCTAGGTCGATGTCCCTCGATATTGACTATAGATGCAATGTTTGTTTCTTCCTCGGTATCCTTGGTTTCCTCGGGTGGAGTGAGAAAATCTTTCCAAATCCTGGTGCTCTCTTCATCCACTTCATATGTCCTTGAAGAATGTTCAATGTCCTTTCTTTCTTAGGAAATTTCTTGGCATATTGTTGCATAATATCATCAATCTCTTCTACTGTGCATTCATCCTTTAGTAGAGTGAGATTTTCCTCTCTCATTTGTTTCTTGGTGGTGAGTGCATACGACCATATGGATAATATATTATCATACAATTCAGAGGGAGTGTAAGTAGAGAATTCAATAAGAACCCATTTCAAATTGATCATCATACCTATGACAGCTTCTTCAAGTTTTTGTTGATTCTCGGTAATCAGATCTGTATATGCATTTAGCTTAGGATGTCCTAACCATCCAATTTTTCTGATTCCCTCTGCAATTTCATCGATGGTCTTTGGTTATTTGCTCTATACAACCTTAAATTGATCATGATTTTCATTAGAATCATCCTTATCATCCTTTTTTCTCGCATATTTATTTCTACGTCTCGGTGTAGGATTCTCAATAGTGCCCTTCTATTTCCTAGTTTCATATGTGAATTTCAGTGAGGGCCTTGTTATCTTTGCAAATTCTTTCTTTAAAGGTGGTGAATGTTGGATGATATCAATTTTGGGTACTGATCATGTTGTTGATATTCATGTTTTGTCACTGATGTCAACATATGTTTCTGTGAAGATGACATACTGCTTACTTGACTAGCAGAAGTGTACGGACACTGTATGGATGTTTCAGAATGATCAAAGTTGGTTATATGAAGAAGGATGTGTTTTTACCTTATCCCTAAGTTCTCTTATCTTTATGTTACATATTGAAGATGTTACAGTTGTTTTGGTGAAGACTGGTTTCTGGACTGTAACTGTGATGCTTGACAAAGCAGGTCTCTATGTTTTGGGTATATCTTAGTAGTGAAGATATTTCAAGTGAAGCAAGCTTACTAGAGGACTATAGACATATTTTGGAATAATGGTTTATGTTCAATTGATGTGAGTATTCTAGTGACATCATCTTTTGCGTGTATTTTGGAGGAAACCTATTTGGTGGCCGACTTCAAACATGTAGCGTGTAATATGAATTGTGAGCATGGATTGTGGATCTAGGAGTATAACTGATGGATTATATTTGATGTTTAATTTTTATAGGTACCATGTGTATCTTAGCAAGGGGTTATACAATTATATTGGGAAATCCTAATTGGTCGATCTAATTGATTATTTGTGTATTAGGAAAGCTTAATTGGCTGACCTAATGAATTATTGTAATAGGGTATTTATGAGTGATATTTTATTTTGGAAAGATGAGGTAGTGGAAGAGATTGAAAAGAAAGAGAATTGAAAGCTATGAGGCTTGTTTGTGTATTGGATGTAGATCAGAGTTTGTGATAAGAATACTTCATTGGAACTAACCAAGCAAAGACAGTTGCTATCAGATAGTTCACTAGATGGTATATTTTCTATATACACTTATTTAGATTGTGAATCCTTGAGGGTAGCTTTAACACTCTTTGGGAAGTGTGCCTAGGTAGTGAGTCTACTACTTTTCTTGACTCCTAATAGGGTTTGTCTCCTAATAGGGTCTGTTTACTGTAATGTTGTAATAAGCTCCTAATAGGGCTAAATCTTTTAATAGGGATACTATACTTTTAGTACATTATTTTTGGGTGCTAATTCCCACCAGGGTTTTAACTTTAACAAGGTTTCCTCAACAACAAGTATTGTTTTATTGTGTTGGAATTTACTATGTTATCATTTGCATTGCAGTTTTGGTTCATAAAATTTAAATTTTAATAATCTATATCACTACTGATTCACCCCCCTCTCAGTTGTCTTGTGGGATGTTATTCCTAGAAATTGGTATCAGAGCTACTAGTCCTTAGAGAGAAATATTAACATCTTGATGTGGTCCTGAAGATGTCTTACTACAAGAAGGATAGTCCAAAACTTGATCCTGGAAACTTTGACAGCTGGAAGAACAAGATGAGAACACATTTGGTATGTTTCAGACATGACTGCTGGATGATTATAAAGAAGGATGAGAAGATAGCGACTGAGGAAAAACTAGAGAAGGCTAATTAAGATGAAAATAAAATATTTCATGTAATATGGTTGCAATGGAATCATTGATCAATGCACTTTATGAAGGTGAATTCACAGAAGTAAAAGACTTGGATCCTGCACATGAGATCTGGACAAGATTGGAGGCACTGTATGAAGGAGATAATTTTACAAAATAGGAAAAGCTACAAAATTGGAGGACAAAGATGGAATCAATGAAGATGAGAGAATATGAGAACATTAGGGCATATGGATGGATAATTATTGAAGAGGTTACTGGAATTAGAAACTCTAGAGGTACTTACGGTGAGGAAGAAGTGATTGCAAAGATTCATAGATCTTTGAGACCTGCATATATAAACAAAGTACAAGATATAAAGGAGATTATACCTTTGATAGAAAAATTCACTAGAGATATGTTGATTGGAAAGCTAACTACTTTGGAGGCCATATAATTGGGAGATACTTTACCTAAACTTGAGTCAGCATTCAAGGCAACCATGCATAAGAACAAAAAGACCTTATCTAGAATTGAAAGCACTAGAAATTATGACCTGAGAGAAGAGTTTGGAGACTATGTTGAGGAATGGGAACAATTAAAGGAGGAAGAAAGAAATCTATATGAAGTGGTAGCATTCATCACTATAGAGAGAAGAGAGGTAAGGAAAATTTGAAGGAAAATTACCTTTGAAATGTTTTTCATGTAACAAGATTGGTCATTTTGCATCTAGATGTCCTACAAGCGTTCCTAAGCACAAACCTAAGTTTTAAAAATTGAAGTATTCTAAAGACAAGGAATGTTATTATGCTAGTGAGGGTATTTTTGATGATGATGGTGACTATGATGAAATTGTATTTATTGCTATAAAGGATGATGAACCTATACATGAGGAGAAAGCCTTAGTATCTCATGTTGAAAAGAAATCTGAATGGGTTATAGACAGTGGTTGTTCACATCATATGACTGGAGATAATAAAACAAATTGTGAGGTTGAAAATATATGATGGTAGTGTTGTTAGATTTGGTGACAATAATCCTAAACTTATCATTGGAGTAGGATATATTTCTCTAGATGGAAAGACATATACTAAGAATGTATTACTTGTTGATGGACTTAAGCATAATTTGTTGAGGGGTGGATAGTTAGTGGATAGAGATTATCAGTTGAAATTCATTAATGGTAAATTCTCTATCAGAAGTAAATCAAGAGATTTGATCGCATCTAGTACTAAATCTAGAGGTAATGTATTTGAATTGAATACATCTGAATCTACTTGTTTTATTGCAAAGGTTGATGACAGTTTTCTATGTCATAGAAGATTTTGTCATGTTAACTCTGATGACATTGTGAAGGCAAGTATGACTAATGTTGTGAGAGATCTACCTAAGATTGTAAATCCATCTACCACTATGTGTAGAGAGTGCGCTATGGGGAAGCAGAGTAGAAGTAGTTTTAAAATAAAATCTTATTCAGCAAAAGGGAGGTTAGATATGGTGCATACAAATCTATGTGGTTCTACAAGAATAAGATCATATTATGGTGAAAGCTTCAGTGTACTTTCTATTACGATATGGATTGCATTATTTGTGCTTTCTATTGTGATGAGAGTTTTATTTCCTAGAATTAAGTTTGAAGCATTTAATGAATTGTTGGATGATATCATTTTTGTAGGAAATGATAAGATTAGTAAGAAGTTCTCTAAATAAATGGAAAATGAATTTGAGATGTTAATGATTGGTGAAATGAAATTTTTTCTTGGTTTGAAAATTAATCAGAGTAAGAATGACATTTTTATATCTTAGACCAAGTATCTTAAGGAAATGTTGAAGAATTTTGGAATGGAATATTTTAAACCTTCTGGAACAACTATGGTGACTGGACATAAAATGACTAGTAATGATAAGATTCAAAGTGTTGTTCAAATAAAGTATAAATCTATGATTGGTGGTCTACAATATCTAACTCACACTAGACCAGATATTACCAATGCAGTTGGTATTGTGGCAAGGTATCAAGCAGATCCCAAAGAGACACATCTTGTTGCTGTGAAAAGAATTTTCAAATATTTGAAAGGAACAACAAAATATGGATTATGGTATGAAAAATTAGATGATTTTATTTTTCAAGCTTATACTAATGTTGATTGGGAAAGAAATGTGGATGATAGAAAGAGTACTAGTGGTGGTGCATTTTTCTTTGGGAAAAGGTTGGTTTCTTGGTTGAGCAAGAAGTAGAACTATATTGCTCAATCTAGTGCTGAATCAGAGTATGTTGTTGCTGCAATAAATTGCACACAAGTTGTTTGGATGAAACAAATGTTGAAGGACATTGGAATAATTTTGAAGAACCAGTGGTTATCCATTGTGATAACACTAGCACAGTGAATATTTCAAAGAATCTGGTAATGCATTCAAAGATAAGCATATTTCTATTAAGTATCATTTCTTGAGGGAGAAGTTAGCAGAGAAAGAAATAAAAATGGAATATATTAGCACAAAGGAACAGATAGAAGCTATATTTACAAAACCTTTGCCAAAAGATGTTTTTGAGTATCTTAGAAGCATGCTTGGGGTCATAGCCCCTCCTTATGATAATTAATTGATGTAGATATACATTAGTCTAGTGGCTTTTAGGGGTATATCATTTTCTGGACTTGATGTATGGATCTACTCCTTAGGGGGAGTGATCGAAGGAACACTACAGCACATTTGGGTGATCTTGCACCTAGCTATTGGACATGAAGATTTGAAAAAGCTATAAAAGATTACAGATGAGTTATGACACCCTTTTCCATTTTTGCCAAAGGGGGAAGGAATCTATGTCAAAATCCCTACTATGTTAGGGAGATTTGTGTTGAGGATATTGAGAATATCGTATTGAGAGAAAAAAGTATTTTGAATTGATTTTGGGTTGATGGATTTTCCCATATGTTTCTATCAATGCCAAAGGGGGAGATTTTTGGATGATATTAGTTATGGGTATTGATCATGTTGTTGATATTCATGTTTTTTCACTGATGTCAACATATGTTTTCGTGAAGATGACAGACTGGTTACTTGACTGGAAGAAGTGTACGAACACTGTGCGGATGTTTCAAAATGATAGAAGTTGGTTATATGAAGAAGGATGTGTGTTGAACTTATTCTAAGGTCTCTTGTCTTTATGTTACATATTGAAGATGTTACAGTTGTTTAGTGAAGACTGGTTTCTAGACTATAACTATGATGCTTGATAGAGCAGGTCTCTGTGTTTCAGGTATATCTTACTTGTGAACAAATTCCAGGTGAAGCGAGCTTACTGAAGGATTGTAGACATATTTTAGAATAATGGTTTGTATTTGATTGACATGACCATTCTGGTGATGTCAGTTGTGGCATGTCATCTGGAGGATAAATATTTGGTGGTTGACTTCAGACATGTAGTGTGTAATATGAATTGTGAGAGTGGATTGTGGATCTGGGAGTATAATTGATGGATTGTATTTGATGTTTACTTTTTATAGGTACCGTGTGTATCTTAGCAAGGGGTTATATAATTATTTGTATATTGGGAAAACCTAATTGTTTGATCTAATTAATTATTTGTGTATTAGGAAAGCTTAATTGGCTGACCTAATGAATTATTGTAATAGGATATATATGAGTGATCTTTTCTTTTGGAAAGATGAGGTAGTGGAAGATATTGAAAATAAAGAGAAGTGAAACCTGCGAGGCTTGTTTGGTTTTTGGATGTAGAGAAAAGTTTGTGATAAGAATACTTCATTGGAACTGACCAAGAAAAGACAATTTCTATCAGACAGTTCACTGGATGGTATATTTTCTATATACACTTGTTTAGATTGTGAATCCTTGAGGGTCACTTTAACCTTCTTTGGGTAGTGAGCCTACTAATTTTATTGACTCCTAACAGGGTCTTTCTCCTAATAGGGACTGTGTACTGTAATGTTGTAATAAGCTCCTAACAGGACTAAATATTTTAACAGAGATACTATACTCTCAGTACATTATTTGTGGGTGCTAATTCCCACCAGGGTTTTATCTTTAATAGGGTTTCCTTGACAACAAGTATTGTGTTATTGTTTTTGCATTTATTGTGTTATCATTTGCATTACAGTTTTGGTTTATAAAGTTTAAAGTTTAATAATCTATATCACAATAGATTCACCACCCTCTCATTTGTCTTATGGACTGTTATTCCTAACAGTAAATCTATTGTTACCGATTGTGATCTTGTCCTTGTTGGAGACTTGGTCTTTATGCTTTTGCCCTTTTTGGCCTTAGGTCCCTCAACTTGTGCTTCATCGAACTCGGTGGCATCAACATCTTGTTCAAGTTCTTCATCTTTACTGACTGAGGTCTTCTCCTTGGTATCTTCAAATGACTTGTCCAGTTATTCATTGGTGATAGAAAATTTTCTTTTTAAGGTCTTGAATATCTTATTGTTCTTCCTACCCATCTTCTCAACTTGTAGACCAATAGATATTTGGGTCTATGCTTCATCATATGTGCCAAATCTCATTGAAGATTTGTCAACTCGTTCATTTAACAATTTCTCTATAGCTTCAGTAGTAATATCAATGTCTAATTCATAATCCATCAGAGGTATCCATGTTTTCCTTGGTTGTGTTGCTTTGATGAGAGTAGTATCTGTGTAAACTACAAAATAGATTTCATCCTTGTATTTTTCTACCAACTGCACTGGAATTTGAGTTCTCTTTTCTGTCCTAGCTTTGAACTTAGAAAAATAATCATTCATAACTGGTTCAAAATTTTTTCCTAAACTTGTAATGAAATCACCGATTTGCAGTGTAATCGGTCGGTTGGTCTTCCACTCACATTACCGACGAAGGGAAAAAGGTTTTGTAGGTAGAAAAATGTTCAAAGTAGTAATGAACCAAAATTATAAGTGTTTGACCATGTTGATCTGATGGTTTTCATATTCTCTTCAAGTTGCCTCTGCAATATCTTGGTGAGGTCAAGTTGTAAACCTTTCTTTACAAAATTGTAGACAATGTGTTATGCCTTGCATACCCGTCCCTACATTTTGTAGGAAAAATGTTGGGTCCCCCTTTTTTCTTTTTCTCTTGCCTTTGGTTTCTTTTGTTTCCTTAGTTTCCCTCTGGGATTTGCTTCCACGAGGGTTTTTTTATTTTTCTTATTCTTATTTTGTCTCTAGGACCCAGTCCCGAAGTTTGTTTGTTCTTTTGAGTCAGTTAGATCCCAGACTCCGAGATTCTTTGTCATCATGTCTTCTTTTGTGAGAAGGTGTGGCTACATGGAATCCCCGGGCCCAGAGTCTGGAGGTTTTCCTGTGCCAGATTTTTTGGAGAGAAAGCAAACCATTTTTACCCTAAGGGTATAAATAGAAGTTACCTATCATTTTCACATTTACCGCAATCAAAAAATTAGAGCACTCAAAGCAATTTTTTAAGGCGATTGAGGACATTTAAACAACATTTTTCTCCCTGTTCTTAGTAGTTGATTAATAGTGATTTGTAGTGCTTGTTCATGGTGATTCGAAGGTTAACTTATTGTAGAGCACCTCCCGTGCTCATCTCTCTTACATTCCCCATGTTTCCAAGTAGGCCTTCAGCTCCCTCCTCTCTGGTTTTTGGCTTTCTATTTCTCGCTTCTGTCTGTTTTGTTTTTGTTATGTTTTGTTTTGGTTCTGTTTTCATTTCGCCATGTCTTTGCACTGGCTTTTCTGTCACCTCCCATTGGTAGGTTGGCTCTGCCAGAGGGTTGTCCACCCTCTATGTAGTTATAGTTTAGATGTAAATGCTTTGTTCATATTTTATTTAAGTAGTGTAAATGCTCATGTATATTCTGTAAACATTGTAATCTTCTGTATATGTCTTTTTATATGTTTGTTTTAGCTAGCCTACAAGTCATGCTTTGGCCTTCATGTGCGCTTCGGATCTATCTGTACATTTTTTGTATAATGTGCAGTTTGTCTAGTCATGAGCTCATTTTTCTCCATGTCTTAGAAGCCCCAAATGTGGAGCTCGTTCGAGAAAGATGTCTGCCTTGTTTGAACTTGGCACCTCGCTGGTTTGAGCCATGGCAGTTTTCTCTCTCCTCTGTCAAGGCAGTCTTAATGGTAGATTAAGTTCCCACATGAGCATTCAAGTCTGGCCCAACTGGAATTCATTTCCTCATGTGTTTGGACAGTTGTCAGCATTAATGCCATTACTCGCATTACTGCATGGCCACGTGACACCCCCATGTCAGCCTAGTATGGCTAATCTCTAGCCATGTCATGTAACGATTAGTTTTCTAGACTCTGGGTCCCAGGTCTTCATTTGGTCCCTATTTCATTTTCATCACATGTGTTGGAGTCCCTAGAGGCCTGTGAAGAGGTAAAATTCCTAAGTCACTCTTATTATATGTATATCTTTTTAGGGTTTGACATGAGCTAACAATTATTTTGGGCACATATGTGATGCGATGGTAAGATCTCCAAAATCTAGAATAATGTTTCATTTTGTATAAATATTGATGGTCGCCTTGCTTTGTAGGTTTCCAACATTAAACTCACCAATCATGTTAGAGGCATCTACATCATCCCCAACTAGGAGTCCAGTTTTCCCTACTACTGTTGTCACCCATGAAGCCATCAGGATGAAGGCTGAGAATGCTCTGGAAAAGCTCCCATTGACAATGAAGTATCTGAAGGGAGACACCATTGTGAGATCAAAGATTGATTTCAAACTTCAATTGATCATTGACACTAGTGTCAAAATGTGGGCCAAAATGCAAGCCCTAGTAAAAATGATGTTCATTCAACGGATGATCGGAGATCCATTGGCCATCAATGTGGCCAAATCTAGGATCCTTAAAGTTGCTTGCTTCCCCTGCTCCATGCAAGCCTTGAAGCTCATTCTTACTTTGGCAGGACGCTATAATACATTCGTCTAGGCTGTCATACTCATCACCCCAATCCCAATTAGATACCCAAAGCCTATGGTGTCTCTGGATGTTGCAACTTTTCAAGTAGGGTTGGGAATTCCCCAACTTGAGGATGCGATCGTTCTCACCCAGGCCCTAGCCTTGGAAGAATTTTAGAAGTTAGAACACATGGCTCAATAGTATCTCAATAAAAAATGGCTCAAGGTTCCAAGGAAATATTTTAAAAAGATGAAGCTGGAGATCCCCCAAAAGGAATTCAAAGAAAGCATACAGATGGGGATCATCGCACTATATAGGGTTTTTGGACAGCACCATGCCCAGGAATTCTCGGCATGGATGTACTATTTCTTGTTGGGCATCACCTCTAGCAGGAAAAAAATTGATTGGGCCACTATCATTGTAAATCATGTGGACTCCCAACTTATCTAGGTCACCAAGTCCTACAAATTCTACAAGACATCTTATGTGTTGTAGGAACTAGCACAACAATGCCTCATGACCTGGGAATTACTTACAATAGGTGAGCTCGGAACTGGCATAGGCCAGAATGCTCCATGGGATTATTTCTCATAGATCTAATGGGAGACTAGTTTCCTCAGTTTTTGCTGAGTGCATGATGCCTTTATTTACTATAACTTCCTCACACCTACTCGAGACACTGGATACTGGCTCTCCAAAGAAGTGATGGACTTGGTTAGAACTTATGGTCATTATTACATTCAATATCAACAATATACATACATCTAGGTGACTGACTTCTCTGGGAAAACCTACTTATTACCCAAACATTATGGGAATAAAATAATTCTTTTAGAATACTATAGGCAGATCCTAGAACTACATGGCCTCTTCACAGTGAAGAAGGTGACAAACATCTTGTTCTCAATCACTTGTGGGAACTACTCTTGCAGCCTAGCCATGGCGAAGAAGGCAGATAGTGAACTCAAAAGTCTGGGGCTGGCAGAGTTTTATCTAGAGCAGAAGAATTTTGATCCGCTATGAAAAATAGGGATGGCACTTCCCCGGGTGTCAGACCCCCATGAGTTTCACATTTAATATTTTTGGGAAGGCTGCCAGGATGACTTCAAAGTCTAGAACCAATATTTCATCTGGATGACAATGAGAATGATGAAGAGGCTCAAGCTTCAAAAGTTCTTAGATGACTTTTTAGATACCGGGTCCACAATGGACCTGTGATATACAGAAAAGGGAGTAGATAAGATGGCCCTCCCTCTAGTGGATTGGGATGCGCATGAGGGTCCAATGATAGAGGACATTACCCATGATGTGATTGAGTGCAGTCATGCATATTTCAAAAAGGCATGCCCAAAAAGTACACGCAAAGTTGGACCATTTATGTAGGGTTCAACTTCTAGGGCCGCAACCTCCTCGTAGGGTGAGGATAGATGAAAGAGGAAAATGGGGACCCCATCTCAAGTCCCAGCTGTGGTTCCCATAGTGGAAAAAATATAGCAGACTCTAGCGGCATCCTAGCAAATGAAATAAAAGTTAATCACCTGGTTACCCACCCCAGCTATTATTACTAGACCTGTTTGCCCTTCCACTTCTCCTTCACTTACTGAACTAATGGTCTGAGTGGCAGGGACCGAAGCGGAGGAAGAATGGGTAGCTATGCTGGATGTAGGGGCCCCATTGGTAACAAGGAGGAAGAAGAAAAGAAGAACTGGTCCTCATCCAAAGGTGGAGCTGGAGCTCAGGATGCCCAACATCCCTAAAATATAGATTGTTTCCTCAGACTCTCCGAAGCTAGATAATCAACCTGAAGATCCCCCAGAGACCTCCCTCCACACGATGATTTTGATGACATATTCGGGACAAATGAACTTGTAAACCTACTATGCATGCTAAAAGTGGCCTCTATTTAGCAGAACACTTTAACATGGTCATTGCTCTTTAACTGCATACAGGAATGAATATCGATTCATTCACCCTGCATGTATGAAAGAATCAACCTGTTGCCTTCTAGAAGGTAGGAGTATGAGTTTGCTCTCAGGTCATTGAAAATTCAGTGACTACACCGAAGACATAAATGAAGGATTTTAAAAGCTATGATAATGCAAATCAATGATTAATCTAAATGCAAATGTAGTTTGTTGTTCATACAAGACTAATTAGGATTCATTTTAGAAGCATCAAATTGAGTGTGTAAGATTGATTTTAAAACACCAATTGAAATATGCTCTAAGATTAGATTTGCATGCTTGAATAACAATAACAATGCTAAATGAGAAATGCTAAGAAAAGAGAAGAAAATACAGTATAATAACTCTAAGCAAAAATTAGGATCCTTTCTGAGGGAAAAGAGTTTCTCTTTTATAGAAATCTCTCTTGAGTTGACGGTCAAGATCGAACAAAAAGAGTGGCTCAGATTCGATTGAAGAAGCACAATCCATGTGCAAGTGATTTGATTGGTCGAGAGAGTCAATTGACTGAACTGACTGATCAGTTATTTTAGAAACTTCCAAAATCAGTTCACAGTTAACTGAAATGTTTCCAAAATGATAAATAGTGGAGAATCAGTTAACTGAGTGGAACTGGATTGTTTCCATTTTGATAATCAGTCAACTAGATTTGATGATGTCATATGCATTTTTAATGATTAAATTGATTTTGAATGCACATTTATGATTTTATAATTCATTTAATTCCTTTTTTATTTAATTGACAATTTTGTAATTTTTATTTAATTAATATGTCATAATATCAATTAAATAATTAACATAATGTTTATTTGCCAATGTAATGTGATTTTAGGAATTAATTAAT
>MU225738.1:199912-225422 GCA_018584345.1 Thuja plicata | reverse complement strand
CAGATCAGTTTGAATTTGATAATTGCCTATTTGATTTAGGACTTAGGTATAATCAAGATTAGGGTTTCTTGATTAATTGCTGAGATTGGGGGTCTAGGGTTTAGGTGACCATTTTTAGGTGATTACACCTACAGGGGGATATCAGGAAGGCAGTAGAAGAGATAGCTACCCAGGAGGAAGTAGTGATTCCTACTGAAAAGGCAACCCTAGAGAAAGAAGTTGTCATGGAGAAAGAAGGTCGGGAAGAAGGGGAGAGGGAACAAGAATAGATAAATGTCTCCAATGTTCCAGAGATACAGGTCCTAGAGACCAGCACCATGGAAGAAAGGAAAGTGCACGATGAGCAATCGACATCCACTGACAAAACCAGACCTATGGGAGCAACCGTAATCTCAACCGCCATGCTTCAGATGTCTCCTCCTACTCCAAAGAGGGTAACATTTGGTGAGGTAATCACAGCAGCCCAAATGATGAATCTTGGCCTGATACCTCTGCCACCTCCAAAAAATTCCCCAACGAAGGAGAACATTCTCGCAGAAGGAGCCAGCGATGGAAAACAACAACAACAACAACAACAAGGTGAGGGGTAGAACCCCAAGAATACAAATATGGAATTTGACACTGCTAAAGATGCAGACATCGGGGTAGATGATACTAATGCCACTAAGGTGGATAATGTCATTGGACCTGAGGATACAGGAAAAGAGTTTGAAGAGACTCAGGATACCAGGACTGTGCAACAAAACCTTGGAGGGGATTTATAGGATCAAACTCTGGCAGAAAGGCCACCCCTACTACCACAATGGTTGGTGGATTCTAGAAAAAGGAAGGCCCCAGAACTAGCCAAGGCCCATCTCTCTCTAGAAGAGATGATGGTGCAAGTGCAAAATCCCCCTAAGGAAAAGAAAGCCTTCTGGACAAACAACAAATAGCTAATCCTTCTTCCCTAGAAATGCCTATGCAAGAGCCCACTCATGGTGCCTTCACCTGTGAGACCATCTTCTTTGGAGAAGACAAGGAAGATGAAGAAGAACTTGAATTACAGGGGTTCTTTGATGAATCTACTCTAGCCTTTGAGGCCAATGCCTTCACCAACCCGTAGACTCCTTACAACACTTGAATTTAGGCTTGTAAAGGACCAGTTTACACGCCTACACCTCCCAAAGACATCCCTCCCTAGGAAAACACAACTGATCACTTCTTCCCACCGAAAGGATCTAGCTCTAACCAAGCTAAGGATTCGACGGAGGGAAGCCAACAATTCCCCTAGGGGAGATTGACATCACAAAGGTGTTAGAATGAACCACCACCTCTATGACCTTAATGGAGGTTTTACTAAACTGTCCCAAGCAGAGGAAGTCTCTTCTGAAGCTCTTGGGAAACCTAGAAGTTGTCATTCGCCCACCCAAGTCTATCACTTTTGATGATGCTAATGCGGTTGTCTTCTGGGGAAGCACAAAGGATCCTCCCTTCCTACTAGGTTTGAACATACAAGGGAAGAACCTACATAATTGCTTGGTAGATTCTAGTGCTTCAGGAAACATCATGCCTTTATCAATATGCTAGAAGCTCAGACTACATCCCACCCCATCCAAAGGTGCAGTAGTCTAGCAAGACAAAACTGTTGTAAAAATGGTAGGTGAGTTGAAGAACATCCAGATTCAGCTCATCCAAGACCCTCATATAACAAGCATAATTGACATCCAAGTGGTGGACATCCCAGAGACTTATAGGATATTATTGAGTCAGAATTGGTCCAAGGCCCTTAATGGGTATTTCTCCACTAACTTTTCCCACTTGTGGCTCCCTTGGGAGGGAGAATCTAACCAGATCCGAGTAGAAAGTGAGCCCAGGATGAAGCAGGACCTCACCAAAGTTAGGAGGGTGAATGAAGTCCTCTTCTCTGAGACTTCCCCTAGGGTGTACCAACCCCTAGAGATCCTCATGTTTTATTTCACCCCTGGGGAAGATCCCATAGTCTATTAGAGAATACACGACCTAGATGAAAAACTAAGGGATGAGGTTAACTCACAGGGTACCGCAGCAACCCCCACTACACTCTTGTGTGGTACTTGGTGCTGGGTGCATTATCAGAAACATTTAGAACTAGAGTGTGAGCCTTGCATTGTCACTGCTACCTGTCACATCAATAACCTTTGGGAGAAGAAACACGAAGTGGATTTTCCTAGACCCAACAATCATTCCGGCGGTATCCCCATGATGTAGATGGTCTAGGAATCCCAACCATAGGATTCCCAGGAGGAAAACCTCACCCACACGACATCAAATCCAAAGGAAAATCCTCCCAACCTTCCCAAAAATAATCTAAAGCCCACTTTGCCTTCCCAGCCCCAGACAATGAACAACGACTTGTGGACCCTTAAGTTTGATGGGTCCCGATCTAAACAAGGTTGTAGGGTAAAAGTGGAATTGATCAACCCATGGGGGAAATCCTTCCTTGCATCTTACAAGCTTTAGTTCAATTGCATGAACAATGTCATGGAGTATGAGGCCTTGGTCCTCGGACTCTTATTTTCATTAAGAAAGGGAAACACCCACCTTCGGGCACTGGGTGATTCAAAGTTGATCGTTAAATAGGTCTAGAGCCAATACACATGTCATGATAAAAGGCTTGCCACATACCACAACTAGGCATGGAGCCTCATCAAATATTTTTATGCCTTTGGCATTGAACTCATTCCCTGGAAAAGAAACTATGTTCTCGATGCCCTTGCTATATCTTCCAGCACCCTCAAGCCAATGGCTGGCTCCCGGCTCTGGAAAATCTCTATTGAGATGGTCCCCACCCTGTCCATTCCAAACAATGTCACCTAATTTTAGGTCTTTGAGGATGACCAACATATCCTTGCCTTCATGGCCAACATTGGTGTTTTCAAAGACCAGATAGTGGAAGAAAGAGATCACGAAGATACTGGGCAGGGTGAAGAAGATGATGGGATCATAGATTTGCCACCCAAAACCATCCCTAAGGGGATGGTAGCACTAGAATGAATCTTTTACTTAGACCCTTGGGACTGGGAGAAGATATCATCCTCCTCAGAGGGAGAAAAATTCAAAAAAGTTAACATTGGCCAGGCCAGTGAAAAAAATTGGTACACATTGGCACCTCCTGCTCCCTAGAGGAGAAGGAGAAAATTCTCACGGATCTCCAAGAATACATTGATGTAATTGCATGGGGGTATGAGGATTTGAAAACCTATGACACATCCATCATGACCCATACCATCCCACTAAAACCTGATGCTAAGCCCTTTCGGCAAAGCAAATACCGGTGAACGCACTAATCGAGCCTCTAATTCATCAAGAGGTTTAGAAACTATTGTCAGCCCAGATTATCTTTCCTATCTAGCACACTACTTGGGTTTCCAACCTCATCCCTGTGAGGATTAAAAGTGACAAAATCCTCCTTTGCATGGATTTTCACAACTTGAACAAGGCATCTAAGAAGTATAATCAGCCTCTCCCCTTGTTGGCTGAAGTATTACAAATCATGAATGGATCACAAATGATGTCCTTCCTGGATGGGTACTCCAGGTATAACCAAGTCATGGTTAAGTACAAAGATAGAGACCAAACAGTGTTCACCACCAAGTGGGGAATGTTTGCATACCAGAGGATGCACTTTGGCCTAAACAACATAGGGGCCACATTTTAAAAGGCTATGGAAATTGCATTTGAAGGCCTAGTAAACCAGTGCATAATCATCTACATGGATGATTTGACCGTCTTTTCTTGGGACAGGCATGATCATTCCACCCACCTTGCCCAGATTTGTGAGAGATGTCGCCGATATGGAATATCCCTCAACCCTAAGAAATATATATTTAGGGTCACTAAAGGGAAGCTACTCGGGCATATTGTCTCTAAGAAGGGTATATCCATTGACCCTGAGAGAGTTGAAGCATTGCTGAATCTACAAATGCCTAGAAGCAAGAAGGAAATGAGATATTTCTTTGAAAAGATAAAAAAATTTCAGCGGTTCATCACTGGATTCACCGAGATAGTGAAACCACTCAATGAGATGATGAAGAAAGATACAAAAATTGAGTGGAGTCCTGAAGCAAAGCATGCATTCTCCTAGATTAAACAAATGATTATGGAGGCACCAGTCTTGGCTAGTCTAGACTATTCCCTCTCTTTTCACATATACTTCTTTACTTCACCGCATTCTACCATGATATTTTTGACCCAGAAAGTCAAAGGGGAAGAATGGGCAATAGCTTTTATGAGCTCCCCCTTTAAGAACGTTGAAGTTTGGTATTTGCCTTTGGAAAAGAAGGCCTTTTATCTTGTCCACACCATGAAGAAATTCTGACATTATATTCTCTGGAGCAAAGTGCACACTATCATCTTGGACCAGGCTTTTAAGTCTTTGCTCCTGCAGAGTGAATTGGGTGAGAGATGGGGTAAATAGATGGCCATCCTCCAAGAATATGATTTGGAAATGCAACCCATGAAGATAGTCCAAGGCCAGGGACTATGTAGAGTGATGGCAGAAGAGACTCCCAATATTGAATGCCAAACTTAGACAGTGGAGTCCATCACTCAAGATCTGTGGTATACCAACCTGGTATACTTATTACTGAACAATAGATGCCCAAAGGGGCTACCCCCAAACAAATGTCATGCCCTATGGCTGAAAAGCACACACTTCATGATAAAAAAACATAACTCTTTTTTGTAGGAACTATGAAGGGGTATACGTCCGATGCATAGACAGGGACCAAGCTATGAAAATGATTGAAGAATTTCATGGGCAGTTTGGAACCAGGCATGGCTCAGCTGACGCCACTGCCCATCAGATCCTCTAGGCTGAATACTATTGGCCCTATATTTTTATGGATCTCTACACTCACATTAGGAGATTTCATACTTGCCAAATAGCGGCACATCGTGAGAGGAACCCAGCCATGCCTTTGCAGTCGGTCTTTGAAGATAGACCCTTCACCCAATGGGCATTTGAATTTATCAGGGAAATCAACCCCAACTTGTCTCCCAACCATCGATACATCCTAACTGCTACCTATTATTGCACCCAGTGGTCTGAAGTGATTCCTTGTAAAAACAATATGGCAGACGTAGTTATCAAATTCCTGGAAGAAAACATAGTCACCCGATTTGGAATTCCATTTTCTATAGTGTGTGACAATGGTCCGCATTTTGTTTAGTGCAATTACTCGAATGGACCTATGAAAGGAAGATCACCCTGAAGTTCTCCAGTAACTACTACCCCCAGGGTAATGGTGTGGCTGAATCTACCAACAAAAATCTACTCAAGGTGATCAAACATCTGTTAGAACATAACCCCAAGACTGGCACCAAAAACTTAGGTTCACCCTCTAGGAAGATCATATGAGAATAAAGGCAGCCATGGGTACATCCCCATTCCATCTAGTTTATGGCCAAAATCTAGTATTCCCCATCAACTTACCAATCCTAGCTTTACAATTTATGCAGGAGTTCAGCAACCGGGACAACATTGTGGAAGTTTGGCTTTTGAACCTGGTGCGGATGGAGCAAAAAAGAGATGCAACCCTTGAACATTTTCTACATCATCAAGTATTAGTGAAAAGATGGTTTGACCGAAGAGCCCAATATAAGGCCTTTCATATTTTGGACCTAGTCCTCTTGTGGGACAAAGCCTGGGAAAAGAAGGGAAAGCACACTAAGTTTCAACGGCTCTAGATTTGACCATATCTAATAGCTGAGATCTGCAAAGAAAATACTTATCACCACAACACCATGACCGGAGAAGCTATCCCATTTCCTATCAATGGGAATTTTTTCAAGCACTATTTTGAGTAAGGTAGGTGGTGAGTTTGTCCAAAGTTTTACTATATGTAAAATTCTCACTTGAAAATATCTTTCTCGGTGCTCCGTTTGGAGTGCCTTGTAAATAGTTTGTTGGCCGTCCTCCAGGACCACCTTTCCTTTTTGTGTTTGCCTTTTTTTTTTCTTTTTCATTTTATTTTTTTTTCTGGGTTCCTACCATGTTTCCTTCTTCTTGTAGACAGGTATGCTTCACATAACATCTAGCCTTTGGAATAGTACCTTGTACATTTCGGTGAAGTTGGAATCTATTGTTAGCATAGTAGAATTTGTCTACAATTTGGAGTTATTTTGTAAGTATGGTAAAAGGTTATGGGTAATCATCATCAGATTCACATCTTGATAGTCCAAACATTAGTTAAAAGAAAATTTAAGAAGCAAGTATTCAGATAGCTTGAGGGCAGATCGGTTGCACTCGTTATTGACCAAGTCTGAAAATCATTAAAATATCCTGGCTTCAGAACGTTCTCTCCTATTCAGAAATTTGAAAGTGGATGGAAAGGTGAAAGAATTACCACCATTAAAATTAGCTTAGCTTAAGGTTCATGATGAAAGAAGTACTTCCTTTTCATCCAGAAAAGAAAAAGAAACAGAAAAGGAAAAGAGTTGAAGAATAGAGAATTTTGGTATCCGGAGGAAATGTGCAAGATATGATGACTTTGGTTTGATTTTCTTAGTGCCTCCTCTCTGATTCTCTCAAAGGTCATCGGCTTGGTTTTCTTCCAAATAACATACTTCAAAACATACAAAATACCAAGGTACTGAATCAATAATGATTCCAATTTTCTAAGATGCCTCGCACTTTACAAGAAGAATGCTCCAGGTAAAGATTAATCCTGGTTTTGCTAACCAAAGATTCTGAAGTTCTTGAATGTGATAAGGCATTTGTCCTAGATAGTTTCCATTTTTTATGCCCTGCATACCCATCCCTACATTTTATAGGCAAAATGTTGGGTCCCCCTTTTCACTTTTTCTCTTGCCTTTGGTTTCTTTTGTTTCCTTTGTTTCCCTCCGGGCTTTGCTTCTGTGAGGGTTGTTTTTATTTTTCTTATTCTTCTTTTGTCTCTGGGACCCAGTCTGAGAGTTTGTTTTCACTTTTGATTTAGTTGAATCCTAGACTCCAGATTCTTTTTCATCATGTCTTGTTTTGTGAGAAGGTGTGGCTACATGGAATCAAACACTTAGAGCACTCAAAGCGATTTTTTAAGGTGATTGAGGCAATTTAAAAAGCATTTTTCTCCCTGTTCTAGTAGTTGATTAATAGTAATTTGAAGTGCTTGTTCATGGTGATTTGAGGGTCAACTTGTTGCAGAGTGCCTCCCATGCTCATCTTTCTCGCATTCCCCATGTTTCCAGGTAGGCCTTCGGCACCCTCCTCTCTGTTTTGTTTTTGTTTTGTTTTGTTTTGGTTCTGTTTTCATTTTACCGCATCTTTACACTGGCTTTTTTTTCGCCTCTCGTTGGTAGGTTGGCTCTGCCAAAGGGTTGTCCACCCTCTATATAGTTGTAGTTTAGATGTAAATTCTTTGTTCATATTTTTTATAAGTACTGTAAATGCTCATGTATATTCTATAAACTTTGTAATCTTTTGTATATGTATTTTTATATGTTTTTTTTAGCCAGCCTGCAATTCATGCTTCAGCCTTCGTGTGCACTTCGACTCTGTCTATACATTCTTTGTATAATCTACACTTTGTCTAGTGGGGAGCTTGTCGCACTCTGTGCATCAAAATCCCCAAATGTGGAGCTCGTCTGAGAAATATGTCTACCTAGTTTGAACTTGGCCCCTCACTGGTTTGAGCCATGGTGGTTTTATCTCTCCTCCGTCAAGTCAGTCTTAATGGCAGATTAAGTTCCCATGCAAGCATTCAAGTCTGACCTAAGCTGCATTCATTTCCTCGCATGTTCAGATAGTTTTTGACATTAATTTTATTACTCCCATTACTTCATGGCCACATGACATCCCCATGTCAGCCTAGTTTGGCTAATCTCTGGCCATGCCATGTAACGGTTAGTTTTCTAGACTCTGGGTCCCAAGTCTTCATTCAGTCCCTATTCCATTTTCATCACATGTGCTAAAGTCCCTAGAAGCATGGGAAAAGGTAAAATTCCTAAGTCACTCTTATTATATGTATATCTTTTCAGGGTTCGACATGAGATAACAATTCTTTCAGGCATAGATGTGATGTGATGGTAAGATCTCTGGAATATAGAATAATGTTTTATTTTGTATAAATACTGATGGTCTCCTTGCTTTGCAGGTTACCAGCATTAAACTCACCAATCATGTCTAAGGCATCTACATCATCCCCACTAGGGAGTCCAAAACTCCCTACTACTGCTGCCACCCTGGCAGCCATCAGGATGAAGGCCGAGAAGGCCCTAGAAAAGCTCCCATTGATAATGAAGTTTCTAAAGGGAGATGTCATTGTGGGATCAAAGATTGATTCCAAAATTTAGTTGATCATCGAAACTAGTGTCAAAATGTGGGCCAAAATGCAGGCCCTAGTAAAAATGATGTTCATTCAATAGATGGTTGGAGATCCATTGGCCATCAATGTGGCCAACTCTAGGATCCTAAAATCTGCTTGCTTCCCCTACTCTGTGCAAACCCCAGAACTCATTCTCACTTTGGCAGGACACTATAATATAGTTTTCTGGGCTATCATTCTCGCCGCCCTAGTCCTAACCAGATACCCAACACCTATGGTGTCTCTAGATGCAATGACTTTTCAGGTAGGGCTGGGGATTCCCCAACTTGAGGATGCAACCGTTCTCACCTGGGCTCTAGCAGATATTTATCTTGAGTGGAAGAATTTTGATCTGCTAGGAAAAAAGTGATGGAACTTCCCAGGGTATCAGACCCCCATGAGTTTCACATGGAAAATTTTTGGGAAGATTGCCAAGATGACTTCGAAGTCCAAAAATGGCATTTTGTCCGGATGACAATGGGAATGAGGAAGAGGCTCAAGCTTTGAAAGTTCCCGGATGAATTTTTGGATACCGGGTTCACAGTGGACCTATGATATAAAGAAAAGGGAGTAGATAAGATGGCCCTCCCTCTAGTGGATTGGGATGTGTAGGAGGGTCCAACGATAGAGGACATTACCCATGATGTGATTGAGCACAGTGATGCATATTTCAAAAAGGCATGCCCAAAAGGTACATGCAAAGTTGGCCCATTTATACGTGGTTCAAATTCTAGGGTCAGAATCTCATCACAAGGTGAGGACAAAGGAAAGAGGAAAATGGGGACCCCATCTCAAGTCTCAGTTACGGTTCCCATAGTGGAACAAATGCAGTAGACTTTGGCAGCATCCTAGAAAATGAAAGAAAAGTTAATCACCCGGTTGGCCACCCCGGCTATTATGGCTGGACCTGTCTGCCCTTCCACTTCTCCTTCAGTTGTAGAACTAATGTTTTGAGTGGTAGGGACTGGAGCAAAGGAAGAATGGGAAGTCATGTTGGATGCAGGGCCCCCATTGGTAACAAGGAAGAAGTAGAATAGAACAACTGGTCCTCAACCAAAGGTGGAGCCGAAACTCGGGATGCCCAACATCCCTAAAATATAGATTATTTCTTCAGACTCCCCAGAGCTGGACAATCAACCCAAAGATCCCCTAGAGACCTCCCCTCCACACGATGATTTTGATGGCATATTCAGGATAGATGAACTTGTAAACCTGCAAGGGGATACTGGGAAGGCAATAGAAGAGATAGTTGCCTATGAGGAAGTGGTGATTCCTACTGAAAAGGTAACCCCAGAGAAAGAAGCTGCCATGGAGCAGGAAGGCTGGGAAGAAGGGGAGAGGGAACAAGAGTAGATAAATGTCTCCAATGTTCCAAAGATACAAGTCCCAAAGACCAACACCATGGAGGAAAGGCAAGTGCAGGATGAGCAATCGGCATCCGCTGAGAAAACTGAACCTATGGGAGCAACAATAATCTTAGCTTCCATGCTTCAGATGCCGCCTCTTACCCAAAAGAGGGTAACATTTGGTGAGGTAATAACAGTGGCCCAAACACTAAATCTTGGCCCGATACCTGTGCCACCTCCAGAAAATACCCCAATGGAGGAGAACATTCTGGCAGGAGTCAATGAAGGACAACAACAACAACAATAGCAGCAGTAGCAAGGTGAGGGGTAGAACCTTGAGAATATAGATATGTAATCTGACGCTGCTAAATATGCAAACACTGGGGTAGATGATACTAATGCCACTAAGGTGGATAATGTTGGTGGACCTGAGGATACAAGAACAGAGTCCAAAGAGACTCAGGATACTGGGGATGCACAACAGAACCCCAAAAGGGATTTTATAGGATCAAACTCTAGCAGTAAGGCTACCCCTGCCACCATATTGGTTGGTGGATTCTAGAAAAAGGAAGGCCCCGGCACTCGCCAAGGCCCATCTCTCTTTGGAAGAGATGATGATGCAAGCACAGAATCCCCCTAAGGAAAAGAAAGCCCAGATAGTCCATACCCTCCGGGCTGGGCTAGGGGGAGACACAGTTGCGGTAGTCACAACACCTACCTAAAGGTAGACATGATGATAGCAAAGGCTGAAGATTATGCAATCATAGAGATATCACTGGGGAAGAGGGGAAAGTAGGGTGAATTGGACCTGCTAAAAGAAGCAGCCAAGGCGGTAGAATCCTGCTATGAGAAGGAAGCCCATAAATTCAAAGAAGAGAAGGAAAAGAATGAAAATCTTGTTGGGCTATTGACAGAGCTTGCACAGCCCATCACTGCCATCCCCCTAGAAGCTTGCACATCTGGGGCACTGCTCCCACAAGGTGACATAGATGCACTAAGGAGTATGAAAAAGAAAGCACAAGCAACTAATGACTGGGTGGATGAATAGGTGGGAAATGTCTAGAGTTTCCTAGTGGCCACACTCTTGAACCTATATGCAACCATCAATGTTCTACACTAGGCTAAAACTACTATTACCATCTCAGAAGGAGAGGCCGAACAGTACAAGGCCTGGATGGATGAGCTAAGAGAACTCTTAAGTCTCAGGGAAGAGATTGTTATCAAGGCTAAAACTTTGGGAGAGGAGTCCTTCAAATTTGTTTGGACCCAGCACTCCAGACTTGATCTCACATTGGAGATAATCAAGCAACTGGTAGGGGCCCTACGGGACAAAGTTCTAGAGATAGATTATTCTTTAAGTTTGTACAAGGAATTTGTTTCAAGGGTTTCGAGAGTCGATCCCTTTAGTACTAAAACATGTACTCCAAAGGAATACATTGTGGGGAAGTTTGACGAGCTCATGGAATCTTGATACCATTCCCTGAAGGGAATAGATAGAGAAAAAATGTCACGTATATCACGCATGGTACTCCAGGGTCACGAAACAGCGAAGATGGCCACATAATTCAAGGTAAATACTCTGGATTTGGGTGAACAGGTGGAGGTGGCCAAATACCACTAGGTCAGCCTCAAGGACATTGATGAGGATGGAATTTCCCAGCTCCTGGTAACATTCAAAAATAGTAAGGAGAAATAAGGTTCTCCGGATTCTAGAGATTTTCACCATGGAACATATTTTGAACATTCTTTATTCTTTGAGTGCAAGCTCCCAAATCCTAGAGTCCCAAACCCAACATTTTTGCATTATTTTAATGACCTATGTCTAGGTTCCCTGAAGCCTACCAATCATTATTAGGTAGTTAATAAGGGTCTCAGAAAGTAGATGACCCTAGCAAGGCACGTCAACTTGAGGGATGGTTCTGACAAGTGGTCTTCCCAAGGTGCCGCTTCAGCATAACACCTGGTGCATCAGAGACAGTGAGCCACTTTTACATTGATGAGGCATGTAGCCTCGATCCCTGGGGGATCAGATTTCTTCTATTCTCCCTTTGGCTCTCTTTTTGAGGCTGATTCTTCCATACCTCTTTTCTTGTCTTCTTCTGCTAATCTGTCAAACCTCTTCTCTTCTCAAGGTTTTTGTAGCATGGTGTAGTTAGTACCGGCCATAAAAAAGTATATTTTAGTGTTGAGTGTAAAGTTAAGTTAGGTTAGTTTTAGGGCAAACCTTTGTGTATAAATAATAAGTCTGACCTCATTCTAAGGGTTAGTAGAATTGATGATTTTGCAGTCCTTAAGCAATAGTAGTTTTAGCATTCCATTTCTTGTAGTTGCAAAGCTCAATGCTCCTTAGTTCTTAGAAGCTCTTAGTAGATAGATTCTCCCTTGGAGCCATTATTGTATGCACCAGTGATGCTGGAAAACCATTAATGAAGAAGGAAGGATTCTCGCAATGTTGTTGTTGGTCTTCTGATCTCTAAGTTAATACTCTTTTATGATGTATGTTTCTAATTTCCCTTGCTCTAATGTTTTAAGTAGATTAACAACCTTCTTTTCCCCTTGCTATTGAATATGTATAAACTGATGGTTTTGTATGCATTTAGTATTTAGTGTAGCATGTTAGATCTTGGTTGATGTTTTAAATGTATTTGTGCAACTATAGGTAGAATGGAATACTTCTAACCCTAGTGTATATTTTGAAGTTTCTTTGATAATCCAAATGCTTGCAGGAAACCCCAACCTAACCAAATCCCTGAAGAAGATGAGCCAAGAAAACTAGCTATCCCCCCAAAGAAAATAGTCATGCTCCCAACTTAGCTCCTGCACCATCGAGACCCGACTCTCATGTGCTTGAAGGCCCAGAGAATTATTCCCTAGACAACCTTTACAGGCAAAGTTGGCCGATACCTCAATACCTGGTGACAAATTACACTCTCTTGGTGGACCAGTCACAAATTCCTGTCAACATAATGTCGACATCTCCACATGCAATGTTGTTCAGTCTTCTCGAATGGAAGATCTTATAGCCAATAACATAAGCACCAAACCTAAGTTTAGGATCATCGATTGATTTGATCTTTAGACCTCTTTTGTCCCACTCATCTCCTGTAATCTTTTCTATCTTAGTTGTGGGTAGTTGCCTTAGGGATTTTGATTTGTCACATATGGGATACCCTATTACTGTGTGAATAACCTCATTGGTTATCTTCCTCGGTTCATCCAACTAGATCTTTCTATCATTTACTCTACTTAAAACAATGCAGATCCATTTGGTTTGAAATACCTTTGGGAAATTTAGGGCATCGGTTAACCCTTTGACCTCTATATGCCTATGATCATCTTTTAACTTCTCATCTATGCATAGTGACTCATATGTATAAATAAGCTCAAAATCCCCTATTTCACATATCTTATAGTGAATATATGCATAGACATCTTGAACTAATATAACCCTAGGTGAAATTGATAAAAATGCACCTTTATCATTGGGTTGGGCTATAACCTATGGATGTATCTTGTAATTTGGCTCTGTGCAAGTGGAGTTCTTAACAAGAACTGCCTTTTTCTCCTTCTCCATCTTTTCCTTCATATTTCAAGATGAGTATGCCATGATTTCTGATTTAAGGTTTCCACGAAAGTGTCTGAATGACTTGGTAAGTGCAAAATTCATAATAACTAACCTCTTAGCTGCTCAGAATAGACTCACAATCCCTATAAAATGCTCAAAATACTCTGCTACAAATTTTCTCTCTTTTTCTCTACTCTGCTCTGTAATCACTGTGTGAACAAATGAGTTCACGTCGATCAAATTTATAGAAAATAACTTTAGGTGACATAATAAATGCTCATCACCAACCACTTGGTAGACAAACATGATGCTTGGTTAACACTGACAATACTTCATCTCGGTGAGTATACTAAATGTTTGGTTGCCATAGAAACTTGGTTGTCTCACACATATTCACTAACTGGCATTGCTAACTCGGTACATATTAATTGATTCAACTAGATCAAAGTAATAAAAAAATATAATACCATAGTGAAATCTAATTCATGCTAATTTGGCATTTGTACAATGAATATAGGAACTTATGTAAGATATAGCTTTGTAAAACATAGTTCCTTACCTTCTTGTATTGCTCAGGTGGAGATAGTGGAACCATCTAGTACATTAGATGAGGTGTCACTAACTATTGTGCTTGGTCCTACATTACCATTTGATTCTTTCCTCCACATTTGATTATGATCCTCGTGATTTCTTTAATTTTTTTTCCATTTCCATAAGTTTTTATTCTTTTTTCACTATCTCTGCTTAAGTGACCCACTTTGTGACAGTGAGAACATGTCATTCCAGAGTTTGACCAATTCCTAGACTTAGTTCATCATTGTCTCATACAGTTTGCTTCTATATGCCCATATTTACCACATGTTGTACAACTACCCCAAGTGTTATAATCCCAAGCATAAGCATTACCTTTCCTTCTCGATTGATTTACCTTTTCTTGTCCTTTAGGTTTCCAGATTTTCTTTCTATTATTCCTGCATGCTTGTGATCTATGACCATGCATGTTGCAATTTTGACAATATTTATCCATGTATCGTTTCTTCTATGGTTTTTTCAACTTGGATCTATATTTGTGTGCTTGATGTCCATGCTTATTACAGCTATAGAAAATACCATTAAATTTAGGAGGGTTTCTAGAAATACCTTTTTCTTTGCTTCTACAAACATTTGATGTGTGGCCTAGTTTTCCATAGTGATGGAAAGAGGGATTCTTAGGCTTTGGACTTGAGCATACATTCCTTTTTTAATCTTGATTTGATGATTCTCCTTGCTCAGTATACCCTAGTCCAATATTGTTGTTCAGTCTTCTTTGATAGTTCATAAATTCATCCATTCTCTTAGTACTTTCTTCAGATCTCTTAATCACTTCATTATGTTTTTGAAAAATCTTCAATTCATTTCTTAGTTTTTCATTCTCTTCTTTCAATTCACCAATGTCTTCTATTCTTCTAGAAATTTTAGTATTTACTTGGTTGACCTCATGAATCATAGCAACCACTTGATTGGTAACCTCAAAGTAGTGGTGTGTAAGACTCAATATCTCAGACTCTTTTTCTTGTAGTTTTTCAGTCATCTGTCTTCTTTCATCAACATCCATGTTTCTATCTTGTTCAGCTTTCTTTGCATCATTCAATACTTCAACCATTTTATCCATTTGTGTATCTTGACCGATCTATAGTTCGTTCACTTGTTCAGTAATTTGTTGATTATTCTTAGATATATTTGATATGATTCCTTCATATAGATTAGATATGCTACCAGATTCAGATCCAAATGTTTCAATTGGGTCATGAATCTCTTCTTCCTAATAATAAATTTCACGACAACAAAGTGCCATGTCCTTTCTCTTAATCAACATCTCCCTGAGTTTCTCTTTGGCTTCCTTGTATTTTTTGACATAGATCTGCAACTGTAACTTCTAATTTTCAATAGTTTTATCAAGTGTATACCTTTCCATTGTAAGATATTTTCTCTTCAGTGATTAAACTTTCTAAACAAGAGAACTAGCTTTGATACCAATTGTTGGGATAATAGAGAGGTGTGTAATGAGAGGGGAAGGGTGAATTAGTAGCCTTAAAAAAATTTAAACTAATCTTTGTAACCAAATGTTCTGATATAACTGAATGAGTAGATTGCACACACCAAACATATAATGTCACTGCTGAAATGTAAATTCATGTAAAGTAAACAATACACATACATTAAAATAAGTACTCATGACACTAGTATTTTGGTAACACAGTAAACCCCTATTAGAAGGTAAAAACTATGGTGGGGATGAGACCCAAAAAACTTTACTACTATTGTAAATAAAGTATAATGTTAAAGCTTACAAAGATTGATCACTTTTGATGATCTTACCCTGTTAGGAGTAACAATGAGATTGATTAGATCTACCTCATGAGAGGATTTAGTGACACAAAATATGTGTGCACTCGGTTAAGAGATTTACATAAAGATGGTTAAGTCTACTCTGTTAGGATATTTTGGAGTCTATTACAATTGTCAGAAAGTATCAAGATTGTGATCTGAATAAATACAATCTCACTATTGTTGATACAGATCCTTTAAGTGCAATAAAATGTATCACTTTACTACGAATGATAATACCTTATACTCTATTTTTCTTGGTAGCTTTGTCTCTACTCTGAAAATTGATTACTGCAATGTAGTCTTTTGTCCTAAAACCCTTGTCTGATCTCTAATGTCCGTAGTATGGTGGCTACTTGATCATTGATTTATCAACATACATTACAAATGCCATCTTTACATTAAATATATCAAAATTTATGACCTAATTAGGGTTTTATAATAACATCCCTATCCTAAGATCAATGGTGTACATAATTTACCTTGACCATCTAAACATAGGAGATATAAACAATTAATGTTGTGAATCTGTAATTAATTTTCTCCTCAATCATTGTAAATCGTTATCCAGGTCAGAAAAAAGTTATTACCTAGATTGATGTGCCATAACAAAATTTTATGTGGCCTCTGGTCCACTTGGTAAATGTTGTCTCTCAATGCTCAATGTTATCTATGTATCTCAATTATACTGTGTCTCGGTTATACTGTGTATCTCGGTAAAGTCTATCTGCTTGGTTCTCACTGCTCTTAGTTAACTTTGCGCGTGATCAGTGCTCTCAGTTAACTCTGTACTTTGGTGATTATACCGACTGGCTTGTTTGTGACTCTATTATCGACTGGCCTATTTGTGACTTTGTTACCGACTATCCATTTGAGTGCTTGAATACTAATGACAACCTTCAAAGTTCATTTGGAGTAACAATGTTAAGTGACCAAAAAAAGGGCAATGCTAAAACTTTATCAAAGAGATTTTGATCTTGAATTTTGACCTCTAGATCCTAATTTTTTTACCATAATCCCAATTCTTCTAGAGGTATGGGCTTAATTTATTATAACACATAAAGTTGCATACATCCCAAAATCGTCAAGGTAAAACTGACAATCAAACTTTATGAAAGTATCAATTTTATCCCTAATTATTTTATGAGATTTTGCATTCTAATATTCTAAAGTGGGGTTGTAAATTTAAATCCACCTTAGGGCGCTACTTACCTTGTGAGTTGTTGAATTAAAGCTAGGAATCAAATTTTTAACATAGAGCAGTGCAATTTAATAGTTGTGTATGTCATTGCAAATTGATATGTATACCTTAGATATGATTATGTGATGCAGTCCTATTGGGAATCTAAGTTATTTACATTTTTCTTAGTTGTCAATAGTCCTCTTATGAAATGAAAGGAATGTGTGCCATGTATTTTTTGGGTGATTTATTAGATTGTAGATTATAAATGAAATTGAGTAGGACTTGAAAAGTTTAATGTTTTTATGTCTCTCTTTAGTACTACTGGGAGCTTAGCCAACAACAGATATTTTTATGTCTCTCTTTAGTTTTCGGGTGAGTTATTAGATTGTAGATTATAAATGAAACTAAGTAGGACCTGAGAAGGTATATGCACAAGTGATGAACATGTAGATTTTCCTAACTACTACTGGGAGCTTACCTAGAAATAGATGTACTATTGTGAAAATCATCACAAGTCCATTTGTTGTTGGGTCAAGTTCCCAGTAGTGCTTTGTCAAATCTATATGTTTGTCACCTGTGCATATACCTTCTCTGAAAATACATAACTTTCCTTCCAACCATAGGAATGGTCTATAAATTAGTGGAACATTTCCTGTAAACTCTTTATTTATAATTCCAAAGTTATAGATTTTTGTGAAGAGATTTGGTCATGTATTAATAATGCCCTAGTGGATTGTTTGCATAAGTTAATTTTATACAAGATGGATTGTTTGTATTAATCATGCCCTAGTGGATTGTTTCCATTTAAAATTTGAGAGAATGATTATATTCTTAGCATTCCCATCAAATATGAATTATGATTAGATTAAATGTACAATGTTTTACAGTCAAAATCTATTTAATGGATTTACACTTAATTTTATACAAGATAGTACTAATGCTAGTATGTTTATATTAATATCTTAATTCAGAGTATGGGAAATAATTTTTTGGTATAATTATAGCCCAAATATTTTCCTGTGAAGAAAGACCATGTCTAACAATATGAACCCAAAACAAAATAAGGAGCCAATTGCTAGATTGTGGTCTAAGTTCAAAAGAAAAGGTGATGGAAAATGTTATTGTCCCTTTAAAAATTGCAAGTGCTTAAAGACTCAAAGACTTATAGTCAAAACAACTAAGAAACATTGTAGACAACAAGGTCACATTGAAGGGAGGATGATTTTTGTCCATTGGTAAGTATTATAATATATTGTTTTAACAATTTATATACATAAGAAATCAATTGATGATGAGATCGTGGTCATGGTTAATTTAAGATCATCATTTTGATATAGGTCAACCACCTTGGGTTACATGTTATGGACCATAACAATCTAGAGACTGTGAATTTCCTAGTGGAGTAACATGGAGGTGTGAATATACAAGGAGAATATAATGATTCCATAGAAGAAGATGATGCTATGATAGAGAACACAATTGAAGATGATGGTATTGTTGCAGTTGATCATGTGCCAAAGAATACGATTGAAGATGATAATACTGGCATAGCTTATTATGATGATGAAGATGACCTTGATTTACCTATACTTGAGAAGGCATATGAGCCCCTATACAAAGGCTCCCAAACAACTCTTCTCTCCATTGTATTGTTGTTGGTGAACTTTAAGGTTTTGAATGGTTTATCCAACGTAGCAATCTCATGAATGTTAAGGTATGTCATATATGTCATCTTTTTCACCTATTTTAGTCATAATTTCCTTTTTTTTAACAAAGGGTGAATCATGTACCATTAATTATATTTTTTTCCTAGGTTGATAGGTGAGTGAGTGTTACCACCATTAGACATTCTACCTCGCTTGTACCAAGAATTATTTTTTATATGAAAGATATTGGGATGGAGTATCAAACAATATATGCATGTCCCAATGATCATATTATATATCATAAACAACATGAATTTGCAACAGAATGCCCTAATTGTCCTATTAGTGGATATTGAACATAGAAAATAATAAAAAATGTGTCTCGCAAGGTTCTCTGGTATATTTCCATTATTCCACGTCTGTAACGATTATTTAGGTGCACTACCATGGCACAATTTAGGGATTACCATGCACACAATAGAAATTGAAATGACATTATGTGAATGCCTACAAATGGTTCTATATTTAAGGACATAGAGGAAACTTGGACACACTTTAAAGAAGAACCTCGTAATCTCAATCTTTCATTGGCAGCGGATGGTGTCAATCCATTTGGAGATGATATCCGTTTACTCGGTGTGGCCTATTTTTGTTATCAATGATAACATTCCTCCTTGGATGTCCATAAAAAGGGAGCACATAATGTTGGAAATGATTGTTCCAAGTATTTTTTCATTTAATAGTCATCTAAAGTTATTTATAAATATCACATCAAAATGACCATAATAATTATGTAATGTTTATGTTCCATCAACTAGGTAACTACCAAGTTAAAGATATGAATGTATATATTGAGTCCCTTATCGATGAGTTGTTGGATTTATGGAATGGGGTCACTATGTATAAAATCTCTAAACCAATAAGAAAAAAATAGTTTCAATTCCATGCAATGCTTGTATGGACAATACATGATGCCCCTAGGCTAACACATCTTTGTGGTATGTTATAGTACTAACACATTTGTGTTGTAGGTCTAAGTTTGTGCATGATAATTGTAACTATCAAAATCAACATATTTAATCCAATTATACACGATCTTGTAGGTCTTTAGACAAAGGGAAAATTTACATTTCTATTTTGTGGTCTAAAGATAAAATCTCATCATTCAAAAAGTTTAGGAAAGTAGGTGTTCGATGAGTATAGGCACTTTCTCTACAGAAATCATAAGTATCAAATTATCGAAAAACATTTTTTCAATGGGAAAGGAGAGACTACATCAAAGCCACAAAGAATGACACCTTGTCTATGGAAGTTGGAATACAATGGAATAAATCATCAAGGTAATTTCATTCAATCTGATGTTTTTTGTATGAAAATTATATTTTGATATTGTGTTTTGTTTACTGATGATGTAATTGATGCTCATGAAGGTCGTCAAGGTGTCAATGACGAACTTCCAAAAGGACTAAAAAGTTATCCTAGACAATTTAGCAGGTTGTCGTACTATGAGCACCTCCTAATCATGCATTTTTTTTATGCTATGCATATTGAAAAGAATATAATGGAGACATTATTGAAATTATTGGACAGAAGGTGTGATAAAGAAAAAAATGTCAAAATTTGTAGTGACATTGAAGATTCCAACCATGCATTGAAAAATGTCATTCAATCAAATCACAATAGAGACCATATTGATATAAGTGCCCTTCCTTAGTTATTATCAGAGTAGCAAAGCAATGCTATAAAATAATTCATACAAAAAAATTTATTTCCCACAGAATTTGCTGCGAACATAAACAATCTCATATCAGAGAAAAGTGAATTTGGGCCAGGGATGAAAATACACAATTGGCATACCTTTATTAATTTAATTCATGTTATTCTATATTCTCTATATATTTGTATATTTGTTGTCTGACTTTAAGTCACCCATTTTTTTGACAATGTCATGTTGGTCTGGTCAGTCTGATGTCTAGGTCTAAGTCTTCCCTAGGACAGGAAGTCTTTGCCGGGTTCCCCTTCCTTTTCCATCTTGTTTTAGCTGGGTGGGTTGTTATCAGAGTTTCATTTCTTTGGGTAGGTTGTAGTTCCTAACCCGGCAGAGACCTGAACTTCAACGGATGTTTCTTTCTCAGGAAGAATGGTGGTTTCAAATCATGATATTCAGATGTTGAAAAGAACGAAAAAAAAGGATCTTTATTTGATAATGAGGTGTCAGAACTGATGTGGGCATTCAAAGAAGTCTATTTCATATATAGAAGATCTACCTTTTGCATGGGTGATCCTAGGATGTTAACAATGTTCTGCCGTGATGGAGTATGATCAGAAATATATACCAAATATAAAAAACTGTGCCTTATGAAAGATCATATTCTTAAGTTTGAGTTTTATTTCTTACTTGAATTTGAATATATACTCTGATCCTCAAAGTATTCTGATGAAATCAATCCTCATAATGGCATAAAAGATTCAAAAAGATCTCAGTGACATGATGGTCAATTGGCGACAGAGAGTTGCAGAACGTGACATTGCTTAAATGACAATCAAGTCTGTTGAGCCTCGACTTGACTTATCCTTAGCATGTATTTGGTCGATGCAATGAATAACAGTGTTTTGGAGTATCTGAAGATGTGAGTTGCAGAGTTGAAATAGGTTTTCGAAGAATAAAGGATCATTAAAGGATATGACAGAACCGAGTTAAAACACCTCTTGTACATAATTTTACATTCACTAAAGACTTTGATCTGTATTATTTTAATGCATATCTCTGTTCTTTGAGACAAAACAAAACCAATGCAACAAACAGGAGGTCAAATGATTAAGAAATGGCAGAGATATGTCCAGGAGGGATTTCCAAATTTTGCTACTCCAGGCGGAGGTCGCACCTCTCAGGTGTCTTTTCCGCACTCCATAGAACTTCATCATTTGCATAACAATCTGAGTATAAGTGATAAGAAATCATTTGTCTAAGCCTAAAAGACACGCGCCAAGCTTTAAAATTCTATTGCATGCCTCATATTTGAAAGTGGAAATCTCAGTTTCTGGTGCGCCATAGCCATTTTGTGTACCCGTAGAGAGCAAAACCCACTGACTTATATCATGATGGTTTCAAAGTCTTCTTGATTTTTGATGATCTGGGTCTGTTTATAATCTCCTAAAGAACATTCTTTGTGTTGAAAGAGTAACGTGAAAGTGCCCAAAAGATTCAGAAGCAAAATTGGAATGTAGAAGCACTTTTTGAGTTTTCCGCAAAGAAAGTAGAAAATGACCTCTCATGGTCATTTTCCGCCAAGGAGAAGCTTCAGTCTCATTTTCTGTGAAGAGAAGCCAAGTTGAAAATTTCCGCCAAGGAGAAGCTTCAGTCTCATTTTCCACGAAGAGAAGCCAAGTTGCAAATTTCCGCCAGGAGAAGCCCTTTTCCAATTTTCCAAAATGGAGAAGCTCTTTTCCAATTTTCCGAAATGGATAAGCTCTTTTCCAATTTTCCAAAATGGAGAAGCTCTTTTCCAATTTTCTGAAAAGGAGAAGCCCTTTTCCAATTTTCCAAAATGGAGAATCTCTTTTCCAATTTTCCGCAATGGAGAAGCTCTTTTCTAATTTTCCGCCAAAGAAGCTATAATGTCAAATCCTGCTAATGGAGCATTTCGACAATGAAAGATACATTGTAATGGAGTCTGTGTCACTAAGTGAAGACTGCAGTCTTAAATCAATCAAAGGAAACCAAGACTAAGCAAAGTGTATGAAGCAGGAAATGCACCTCAATGGTGAATTCCCGCAATGGAGAAGCAGATTTGGCATTTTCTGCTGGAAGCATTCAGTTTGGGATTTTCCGCCAATTGCATTAAAGGCCCGAGTTCAAGATAAAGATGAGGATTCTCGATACCATTTGAGGGTGAAATCGAAACCAAATAGCATCAAACATGTGAAAAATATGATTATGTCCAAAAAGTAGATGTCGCTGAATATCAAACAGGAGTCATGATCAGAGATCATGCTAGATGTTCCTTAATTGCATCTAAAAAAAAGAGGTTGAATATTAGTCACGGCAAAGGAAGAATAACAGTTCAAATATGTCAAGCACGGCGTCTTGTTGAATATTGTCATGGTGATAAGGCACAACTTATTACAAATTAAAATTGTAACCAGAGCTATTTGGAGATTGATTTCTTATGAAACAACGACAGAAACTATGCTGCACTTTCTTTAATACATCTAAGAATGGTTGAATGTCAGTTGCGGATCATGTTAACTGTTGTTTGCATGTTGGCTAAGTTTGAACATAAACAGTTATTTGACCCCGAAGCCCAATGGATTTGACTCAATAGATGTCGTTAAAGAGAAGATGAAGGATTCAAATTGAAGTGTCACAGTTATGATGTCTTTTCTTATTCCCATGTCAGCGATTGGCTTTTCAAATTCTATCATCGAGATGTTCTCTCTTTATGCCCTGTCTTTTTGTATTCTGGAAGTTGAATCATTTCCAGTAAGCATTGTATGTAAACTCTATAAATACTATGAAGGAAATCAATGTAAGGGTCGGCAAACTTTTAAGGGTAGCATAAGTGATTTCATTTACTTTGTTGGGTTTTCATGTTTGTTGAACCAGTAGTTTTCATCTGCATGTGAATAGATAGGACAATTATATATGAAGCTGTAATTATCTGTTGGATTCCATTTCATGTATGTGATTACAGTGAAAGTAATTCTATTTACCCGTCATGTATGATTCTTCTCCTATTCACCTTTTTATTTAGATGCATCTGAATAGAAAGTACAATTATATATGGAGCTGTGATTCCTGCTTGAATTCCATTTCATGATTAGTAGTTGCAGTATGAGCAATTCTATTTTTTGTCTATATATGATTCTGCTTCTGTTCTCATTAGTAAGATATGCATCCTTAAGGTAGGTAGGTTTAAGTTAGATGATAGACTTCATGATAATCTATTATCAACATTCCATTGGGGATTATAGATTGTCCACCTTATCCTTGCCTGAATTGTTTGTGCCTACAAGCAACTTGGTTAAAACTCATAAGAAGATAATCTAATGATCATAAAGAAACAAATTCATTCAAGATTAAACACAATTAGGGAGCTGTACCTGTCAATTCAGAGGGCAGTGATAGAAGACTTACACTGACCCATTTGTTGGTGACATCCTTTTGTTCTCTCACCTTGGGTGCTAAAAGAGTCAGAGATTACAAATCTAACAGGAGGACAAACTGTTAACCAACAATATTGCATGTAGTTTTTATTGTATTATTTTATAAAATATTGAAAAGATTATTTTATAATTATCGCAATACGTTCCACCTCTATCTCTCCCACACCACTTTGACAACAGTGTGAAACTAGTTATATGATCTTGGAAAATACATGAGGATAGAAGCGTTATTTGTTAAATTTGTTGTATAGATATTATATTTGTGACTTGTTTTACTTTTTCATTAATTTATTGTATATTTTTTGTAAAGTCTCATTTATATGTTTTTGCATGTTGAATCTCTTCTAGATGGTTGTCATCAAAAGAAATTGATGTAAGGCAAGGTTGGTGATGGGGCCAAAGGCACTCCCAACTACCAAACCAGCTTGCAACACAAATGTGGAAACTATAACAACAAAGTGAGAGAACAAATAATAGTGATCCCTTTTCAATAATTGATCAAAATCATTACATGTTAGGTTGTAAGGCCTTCCTAGTTTGGGCCATATACATTTAGTGAATTAAAAATTTACCTTCATACATGTGAGGTCACAAAACTTCTTATAGATAATTCACACCTCAATCTTATATCCAATCTATCATGCTCTAAGAACTATAAGAACTCTAAGAACTACCCAAAACTAAGAACATAGAAACAAATATATACAAGAGTCCACCAAGAGAGGTCAACTCTCAAATCCATAAGTGAGACCCAGATTTACATCCACACAGATCTCAAAGAGAGACCCCAAATTAGTTAATCCATGGAAATTAACTGAAGAATTCAACCACCAGATCCAACTCCAAAATAAACATCTCAGGAAAAGGTTGTGTTAGCACTGTTTCAAAAAAAATTTGAATCCCTTGGTCTTGTCAGTTTCCCGGGCTTATCTGATTTTAAATCCTGTGCTTTACCGCCAAAAAATGAGTCAAGTCACTTTTTGAAATATATTTCATCCTTAGTCGCTAAGTCGCGCTGGTTTTATATCAAGGTTTTTTAAGTTGTGCGAGTAGGCGACGAGCTGTTTTGAAAAGGTAAATCGCGCAATCGCGAGCTGTTTGAGTCGAGTTGCATTATGCCTACGAGTGGGTGACGAGTAATAAAATTGTGCATCGCGTAGTCGCGAGTTTTTTTTTAAAGTTAACTTGAAGGTCAGCGAGTTAGCGACGAGCTAAGGTCAAGTCAATCTCGCAGTCGCTCGAAATCTGTGCTTTATGTGTTATGCTCCGCGACCGAGCGAATAATGTTGAAAGTGAAGTGGTCGCGCAGTCGCGTCAAACTCATGTCAATGTTTTAATGTTGTGCGAGAGTGCGATGAGGTCATGTTAGGTAGTGGTCGCTTACTCGCATAGGTTTAACTTATATTGTTTTTTGCAGAGTGGCAGCGCAACGAGCCGGAAGAATAAAAAAATCGCTCAGTCGCTGATGTTTTATGGTAATAAAAAAGGAGCCTGTGACAGCACGATGAGCTAGAAGAGAAAGGCATCGCTCAGTCGCCGAGCATCAGGGAAGAAAAAAGGGCTCACGAGTGAGCGACCAGGGAAAAAGTTGAAGCATTCCTGCAGTCGCGATCTAAAATGAAGTGAAAGTTTAAAGCTCGAGAGTCCGCGACGAGCTGAAGGAGAAGGTCATCGCTCTATCGCCTAGCAGAAAAGAAGAAAGAAATAGAGCTCGCGAGTGAGCGACTAAGGTGAAATGTTTAGCGATCGTGCACTCGCGATCTAAAATGACTTAAGGTTTCTGAGCTCAAGAGTTCGCGACTGAGAAAAGAACCATTGAATCGCTCAATCACGCATAAGGTGATGACATAAATAAAAGGACTGCGAGTGAGCGATTGGAAAGAATATGAGTTATAAAAGGTAAATCGCTCAGTTTC
>MU225738.1:185147-199812 GCA_018584345.1 Thuja plicata | reverse complement strand
CCCGCCTGAGTTTGTGGAACTCAAAGTGCAGAAGGTTTCAAAACCTTGTTTCTGTTGTTCTATTCTATGCTGAATCAGTGTTAGGGATAAATAGAGTGAACCCTTGAAGGGTATTTACATATCAGCAGGAAAAGGAACCAACAGGTTGACCGAGCAATAGAGTGACTCAAGCAAGGAACACCCCGAGCAATAGGAAATAGAACGTGAGTGTAAGAAGAGAAACCTGAGCAATAGGAAATTCCTGAGTGACAAACCTATGCAATAGAAACAAGCATGCCCAAGCAACATGAACCGAGCATTAGAGCGAAGCATGCTTAAGCAATAGAACCTGAGCAATAGAGTATTTCTTGAGCAGCCTCTAAACAAACTAAAGAATAAAACAAACATCTTTTTGGTTGCACGGGATTGCCAATGACCCAAGATGCTCCTGCATCAGCCACTTGGGGTTAATAGAAATGATTCCCCAATTCATGTATCAGGTCCAACCTAAAATGAATCCAACTTAGATTGAGAAATCCAAGATGAGTCCTCAATCAGTCTGTTCTTCCACTTTACCATATATTCCATGTATTATTTTCCTCTTGTACTTCAGCGAATTCTCTATTTCAAAATCTTTTCAATTTCTTCTATATGCTTCTTAGGATAATCACTTGGTATTGTTACTTCTTCATCCAGTTCATGATATTCATACAAGTCTAAAATATTGAATATTATTGATATATCCATGTCATCAAGTAATTCAACTTCATAAGAATTTCCACTGTCAAATCTTCTCAGTAGTTTGCAAGGATCAAATTTCTTCATCTCCAATTTACAATATGTTCCAATAAGAAATCTTCCTTTCTTCAAATGAACCATTAATAAATCATCGACTTCAAATGTTTTATGTCTTCTTGATCTGTCTGCACTATCCTTGTATTTCTGATTACCTTTCTCCAGCTTTTTTTTACATCTTCATGCAATGTCTTCATGAAATCAACAAATTCCTCTGCTTCTACACTTATTTTCTTTTCCCCCAAAATATTTCTCAATTCTAATATACCTCTTGGTTGTGTTCCCTGAACAATCTCAAAAAAAAAAATTCCAGTACTCCTATTCACTGGACTGTTGTATGCAAACTCTTCTTGTTCCAACATCAAATCCCAATTACTTGGTGTGTCTCCAACTAAGCATCTCAACAAGTTACCCAAAATTCAGTTTACAACCTCTATTTGTCCATCAGTTTGTGGATGAAATTTAGAACTAAACTTTAACTCAGTATCCAACTTCTTCGAAAGTGTTCTCCAAAAATAGCTAACAAATTTACTGTCTCAGTTAGAGATGATACTTCTTAGTAATCCATGCAATCTGACAATATGTTTAAAGAAAAGGTCTGCTATATTATTGCATCTGATGTTTTCTTACATGGTATGAAATGTGTCATTTTAGAAAATCTATCCACAACAACAAATATGGAATCATTACATCTTGCTATCCTAGGTAAGCCAAGAACAAAATCCATGTTGATATCACTCCAAGGTTTCTCAGGAACAGTAATTGGTGCATACAAACCAATATTATGACTCACTCCTTTTGCAACTTGACAAACTCCACAAATTTTCACAAATTTCTAAACATCCTTATACAAATCATGCCAAAAGTACCTTTCCTTAAGCAAACTCAATGTTTTATCAACACCAAAATGTCTAGCCAATCCACTACTATGTTTCTCCTTAATCAAATTAGTTCTCATTGATCCTCTTGGTATGCACATTTGAATACCTTTGAACAACATATCTTCATAAATGAAATATTCTTCATACTTACTTGATTGCTTTGAATTAGGTTCTTTGCACACTCTCCACTTCTCTAAAAAATCAAGATCACTTTTATACAAATTTTTCATGTCATCAAAACCAAGAACTTCAATTCTCATTTCGGTCAACAAATATCTTCTTCTACTTAATGCATCAGCAACTCGGTTAGAAACTCCACTCTTATGCTTAATCACAAATGTGAAACTCTGCAAATACTCTATCCCTTTCATATGTCTTTGATTTAATTTATTCTTACTACCCAAATATTGTAAATCCTTATGATTAGTATACAACACAAATTCATTTGGCATCAAATAGTGTCTCCATTTCTTCACAGCTTGAGAAATAGCATAGAACTCTTGATCATAGAAAAAATATTTCCTCTTAGCATCATTCAACTTTTCACTAAAGAAAGCAACATGTTAACCTTCTTGAGTCAACACAAGTCCAATTGCACTTCCACGTACATCACATTCAACTTGAAATACCTTATTGAAATTAGGTAATGCTAACACGGGTAATTCAACAACCTCTAGCTTCAAAGCTTCAAAACTCTTATCAGCTCCCTGTGTCCATTTTAATTCTCTTTTGTCTCATCTCATTGTCTCAGTCATAGCATTACAAATAGAACTGAAATTTCTGATAAACTTTTTGTAAAAACTTGCCAATCCATGAAATGATCTTACCTCAATGAAATTTTTAGGTGTAGGCAAACTAAGTATAGTTTCAACCTTCTATGGATCCATCTTCAAACCATTAGCTGAAATCAAAAAACCCAAATACACAATCTCTTCTTTCATGGAGGAACACTTCTTCAGATTTATCAACAACTTTTCCTCTTTCAATCTCTGCAACACTTTCCTTATGTGCATCAAATGCTCTTCTCTAATCTTACTGAATATAAAAATATCATCCAAGTATACAATCACACACTTATTCAAGAATTTCTTAAGAAATTCATTCATTAATCTCATAAATGTAATGAGTGCATTAGTTAAACCAAAGAGCATAACTAACCACTCATACAAACCTTCCTTTGTCTTGAAAATATTCTTCCATTAATCCCCTTCTTTGATTCTAATCTGATGATATCCACTTTTCAAATCAATTTTGGTAAAATATCTTTCTCCACTCAAACAATCAATTATGTCATCCATTCTCGGTATAGGAAACCTATACTTCACTATGATCTTGTTGATTTCTCTAGAGCAGTGCACATTCTCCATTCTCCATTCTTCTTAGGTGTCAATATAGATGGTACTACACATGGACTCAAACTTTCTTGGATCAAACCTTTGTTAGACAATTCATGAACTTGTTAGTTAAGCTCTTCATTCTTGGTCGGTGTAAACCTATGTGGTTCTTTGTTCAGTTCACTAGCTCCAAGAATTAGATCCATATAGTGACTGATATCTCTCATTGGTGGAAAACCATTTGGTACATTTTCTAAAATTATCTCCTTGTACTTAGTGAGTAACTTTTCAACTTCTATAGGAATGTCATCTTTAGTATTCTTACTCAGTTTGTTAGGAATCAAAGTATAACATATATCATTTCTTTTCAAATCCTTAACAAACTATCTACCTTTCATCAGAAAAACTTTCACATATGTACATATGTCACCAACAAATTCCTCAACCAAAGGAAACAAAACTTGCTTCTTACCATCAACCCAAATAGAATATCTATTCAATATTCCATCATGTATAACATGTTTATCATATTTCCAAGGTCTACCCAATAAAATATGAAAACAATCCATAGGCATAATATCACACAACACCTTATCATAATACTTTCCAATTTTTAGATTCACAAAACATTGTTCACTCACCATTAATGTATGATTATCCTTGATCCACGAGATCTGATAGGGATTCAGATGTTTCATCCTTTCCAACTACAAATTTTTAACCATTTCCTCAGATGCCAGATTCTTCGAGCTTCCACTATCCACAATCACCTTCCAAACCTTGTCTGCAACTCTACATATGGTCTTGAACAAACTTTTTCTGATAGGATCTTGCTTATCCTTCTCACTCCATAGTATTCTTCGGATCATGATATTTTCTTCCTTCTCAGCTTCATTTGGTGACTCTTGCACCAATGCATTTATGCTACTACTACTTTTCTTGCTCACATATGTACATTGAAAGGATTTATGTCCTTCCTCACCATAATTATAACAAGTTACTTGGAATCATTTTCTGCTATATCCACCTCTAGAGTAATTTCCTCTTCCTCGGTATGAACTTCCACCTTTCCATTCAGTCTTTCCTTTGTCTTGAGATGTGTCTAAAATTGACTTGTTTGGTTCAGATCTACTATTTTCACCATGAGATCTACCTCTTTCTCTAGGAAATCTACCAACTCTACCTCTTTGTCTTTATTCATATCTTCTGTTCAACTTCTCCTTAGCTTTTAGGGCAAATTGATATGTCTCCTTAATGATTTCCATTTTGATTAAACTGATCTCATCTTGTATGGAAATTCTCAATCCATTTAGGCATCTTTCTACTCTTTCCACTCCATCTTCAGTGTGTCCAGATCTGATGTCCAATCTATAGAATTCTTCATTATAGTCTTTCACTGATCTATCTTTCTGCTTCAAACTTTTAATTCTTTAGATTAGGTTGATCTGATAATCACAAGGTAGAAACTTTCCCTTCAATTTGTTTACCATCTTGTCCCATACCTTGAATTTGTCTTTACCTTTCTTCTTCTTATCCAATTGCAAATGTTCCCACCGTAAGGATGCATGACCTTTAAATTTAGTGCTTGCAATCTTCACCTTCTTATCCTCTGTTATATTCTCATATTCAAAACACTTTTTTATCTTAGTTATCTAGTCAATTAATTCATCAAAATCCAATTTTCCACTATACTCAGGAGGATTAAATCGAGGTGTAGATTTCAAACTTGTCAAAGCTCTCAGGAATCACTCTTCTTCCTGATTCATCATAGGTGTAGGTGCAGCTTCACCTTGAACCTCCTCAATTTCATCATCACTAACATCCTCAAGATGTCTTCCTCTTCCCTGGGCTATCTCAATAGCTTCCAATCTAGAAGCCACCTATCTAAGCATATTAGCTAGACTTGGATCTGCATTTCCTCCCACAAACCATCATGAATCCCTCTACAATTGTAGGTCAGATCACAATCTGCTACCCCACAACAATACCAACTAGGGTAGGGTTTACAAGAAGGAACTTAGATATCACCAATGCTCAAATACCACCTGACACAAGGCAAGGTTGGTGATGGGGCCAAAGGCACTCCCAACTACCAAACCAGCTTGCAACACCAATGCAAAAACCACAACAACATAGTGAGAGAAGAAACAACAGTGATCCCTTTTCATTAATTGATCTAAATCATTACATGTCAGGTTGTAAGGCCTTCCTGGTTTGGGCCATATACATTTAGTGAACTACAAATTTACCTTCATACATGTGAGGTCACAGAACTGCTTACAAATAATTCAAACCTCAATCTTCTATCCAATCTATCATGCTCTAAGAACTCTAAGAACTGCCTAAAACTAAGAACATAGAAACAAATATATAAAAGAGTCCACCAAGAGAGGTCGGCACTCAAATACATAAGGGATACCCATATTTAGGTCCACATAGATCCCAAAGAGAGACCCCAAATCAGTTAAGCCACATAAATTAATTGAAGAAGTCGGCCACCAGATCCAAATGCAAAATAAACATCTTGGACAAACGTTAACCGAGCAATAGAGTGACTCGGGCAAGGACCACCCTAAGCAACAGGAAATAAAACCCAAGCGTTAGAAGAGAAACTTGAGCAAATGGAAAATAAACAAGCTTACTTGAGCAATAGACTTGAGCAATAGAAACAAGCATGCCCAAGCAACAGGACCCGAGCATCAGAGCCAAGCATGCCCGAGCAACAAAACTCGAGCAACAGAGAATTTTCTGAGCAGCCTCCAAACAAACTAAAGAACAAAACAAACATCTTTTTGGTTGAGAAATATTGCCAATGACCCAAGATGCTCTTGCATTAGACTCAATAAAGAAGATATAAAATATTAGAAGAGAAAAATTCCTCATCTTATGTGTGAAATGCAAAAGTGTTTACCTTCTACTTTTTTTAATGCACAAGAACACTACCTCATACATCAAGCTGAGGAGATTGAATTGTGTGGACTATTCATGATATTTCATGTTTTGAGGCCTTTCCATAAACTTTTTGTTCCCAATTGGTCATTTTGTTAAAAATGTCAAATATTATCCTGAAATATGCTAATTATCCAGTAAAATGTTGCATCCTAGTCCTAAAATGGTAAAAACCCTAAGTCTAGGGTCGTATCGGTTTAAATTTGAAAAAATACCCTAAACATTCTTAGCGGGTTCTATTTCTTTATTACTTTATTCAATCACTTACATGACTAAATTAACCATGTGTTTAAGTCAAATGGGGTCACTTTTATTTTTTTCCTAAGTCCTAGGCACTATTTTAATTAAAGTTTGAAAACCCGTAAGCCTATTTTATCCTTTTTTCATGTATCGTGCAAGTCTTGTTTGATCTAACGATTTTCGCTATCCATCATGACGAAAATGATTGATCTATAACAATTAAGAGAACACGCCATGCAGCCATGTGTCTCTAGCCTATCAAATCACATATTGAAATGTGAATTGTTACTCACCGTAGATCAAAGTTGATCTGAGGGCCCACACTTTGCCTGATAATGAAAGATGAATGAAGGATAACATCAAGGGATCACACCATGGTGAAGCATGTCCTAGGTGGGCTAGAGTGTCATTATAAAGGTAAGGCTAAATGGAGGACAAGTTAGATCTAATCTAACAGCTGGTGCAAACCCTCATGACAAAGATGTTGTTGAGTTCATCTTTGAGGGATAGTGTCGTGATGACGCATGTCTTCAGTGGACCCAGATGTAAATGAACAAGTGAAGTTAAACTGAAAGCATGTCAGATTTGATCCAAAAGTTGGAGCAAAGGCTTATGGTCAAGATGCGCATGCAATAGTCATCAAGGGATTGCGCCATGCTTCCACGTGGAGTCTAGTGGGTCCGGTAGATGATTAAAGTTTTGAGTAAATGTGTAACATCCTCATGTAGATCTGATGGTTGGTGTTAACCCGCAATGATAAGATGACCAAAAAATAACCTTTAAGGGATTGCACTGTGATGACATGTTTCCTTCCTAGCAAGTTGCAGACCATGGTTACTGAGGGCTAGTTAGGTGAAGGTGTCATAGATTAGAAAAGATACAACAGTTGGAACAAAGCCTCCAATAAAAGAAGCGATGACTTTAATTATCAAGGCATTGTGATGCCCCACCATGTGTCTGCTGAGATCAAAGCTACGGGCCATGGAAAGATGTTAAAAATAGTAAAAGTTAAACAAGATCTGATGGTTGGCACAAAAGCTTAAAGATAAAGTGATCGACATTTAGTCATCAAGGGAATGCGACAAGATGACACATGTCCTAGGTTTTGCGACCCTCTGTCTGCGTTAAGTAAGGTAAAAAGATAGCATCTCTGAGAAGATCTAACGGTACACGCAAAGCCTATGATGAAAAGTGACTGGAAGTTAACCATTGAGGGATCGTGACATGTTTCCATGTGTCCACAGAGATGAATGTTATAAAATATTTACTGTGAATCATTGGATGGAATGAAAAGATGTCTGGATCAATGGCCATTTTTCAAAGTTGTTATTTTAGCATCTCATAACCATTAGCCGCAAGAGTTTGAACTGAAGTGAAGTAATGGCAGACGTGTGCTTCCATGGTAAAGAATTTAATGCTCAAAGAATGATGGGATTGGTATGTGTTCAATTATTCAACCATTTCTTATCATAATTATCAAGTATTCGAAGCAAAAGAAGCTGCAATGATCGCGTTTTCAACGTTCAGGCTATTTGTAGAATAGGTAAATTTCTAGTGCAAGTTCTGTCTGAATTTTGGTTTCTGAAGGGTTTTTAGGGCTTTCATATACTTTTCTATAAAATTGTTGAATTATCATACTGTAAAGTTTTAATTTCAAAATGGCATCTAGAAGAGAATTCAAAGGTCATGTAAACTACCAGGACAGAAATGTATGTGATGACTTTCTGCAACATTTAACCAGGTCGATGAATGATTCAATACAGATCAAAGAGTTGGTCCCTAAAATCCCACAATTGACAATTTCTGAGGGTTTGTACGATCTGGGACAATGGGCTAGGGATGTCAATATAGGTATAACTGGTTTGGTTTTGTTCAAAGTACTGTTTGGCCAAAGAAATGTTTTTGCTCCTAACAATAATATATGGCAATTTGATGTAGGCAAGTTAGTTGTGCCTAGGGTTTTTATGGATGTTGATATGCTTATGTAAATTGCAGACAAATATGATAAGGTATCCAAGGTAATTAGGGATAAGAATGGACAAAGTTTGGTAAATATAACTCCAGAAGAAATCAAGAAAGTGTTCAAGTTGAGTGAGGAAGATACTCAAATGGATAAAATTGACTTCAAGGAGTTCACACAAATATATGATGCACAAAAGGATTATCTTAGAAATGGACCATTCAAGGAATACTTCAACAAAGTTGGTGATCTATTCATGGTAGGGCCAAGAACTAAGGAGCCCTTCAAGTTGGATTATTTCACCCCAAAGGCTGTAGGAACATACAGGGCTTTTGCCAGATTTGTGGGGATGATGAAGAGAAGGAAATTCCTATTCATTACATGTTAATGATGGTACAAATATTGCACCCCCATCTAGCTGTAATTTTTGATTTTGCTCCATATCTTGCCAAAAGGATTGATAGGCATCCAAAACAGCAAGGCAACTAGACATTTTACATGGTATTCCTTGTTAATGCATATGTTCTTGTATAAAGGGGCAGATTATTTTGAAAAGGAAATGGAATTGACAAGGGTAAAAGATGATGAAGAGATGCCAGTGTAGTTATGGAATGCTGACATGTCATGGGACAATAAAGATGCAAATTATATCAATTTTGACAAATGCTTTGCTGCTAGAATTAGAGCATTATTGCTAAATGATGATCCCATGATGCCTTTGACACTCTTGCAACTATTGAGGCCTAAAGAGTATAGCCCTGAGCTAAAAATAGTACACAATTGGGGAGATGTCATTCTCTACCCAGTATGTACAATTTTAAGAATTTAAAGCTTCAGGGGGATCCCTTATATATTGCCTTATAGAGTACCTATAAAATTGGGATTAGCATAAATAATTAGACAGATTGGGGGTCTACAGGAGGAAGCTCTAACAGGAAGAGGGAAAGGAACCATTTTTCCTACAATTACAGTAGCACATTAATTTATTATAACAAAGGGAGGGTGGAAACACCTATACAAATATAGGGCCCCTTACCATTTGAGCACCATAGTCTCAAGATGTGTTGACCCTGAGGTCTTTATCAAAGATATGTTTAAAGAAAAGACAAAGTGTTTGATGCTGAGTCATCAATTCAATTTCCCTGAAGATATAGTCAAGAATGAATTTGATCAAATAGAACAAGAAATAAAGAACTAGAAATGGCTAGCGTACAAGAAGAGCTTGGACTTTGTACAACATTTTGACAAGTTGTGTGACCCTTTGAAATACTTCCAACCTTGGGCCAAAAAGATAATATCCTTAATGGAGGGCCAAAAGAGGGCCAATATCTTATGGACATAGCTAGAAAGGGCAAAGGCAATGATGAGTAGAGTAGCTCCAACTAGAAATGTTCCCCCAAGGAAATATGTAGTTTACCAAAGGAGAGGGTACAGTATAATATTGCCCCAAAATGAGAAGACCCTAGATCCAAAGGGGAAAAGACCACTATCCCCCCATGCCCAAGCATTTCCATCCCCCAAAAGGCAAAGAGTGGAGGAAGAACAGAAACAAAAAAAAGAGAATATATACTCCCCTTCCCAATCTCCTTTATATGTTGATGAACAAGCAGTAGCATAATAGTTGCTACAAATGGGAGATGCTGGAAAAATAATTGTCACAGCCCAAGAGTTAAAAGAAGGGATAACTGAAGACCCAAATCATGCTTCACTAAACTTAACTATTGCAGAATATGCTGGGAAGGAATTGGATCCTTTAACTCAATAGGCCAACAATGAATTTCTATCTGATGACAAGTTTGTCAAGACCATGACATTCTTACAGTTTTTATGGAGAATTCACATTGATGAATTCAAGGACAAATGCCAACAAAAACAAGAGGAACAACCTAGTAGAAGCAAGGAAGAAAATGAAAATGAGGTCAAACAGGAGATGGTCTCCAAATTTGAAAAGGTGACTCCTAAAGAAGGAAGGGCATTAGTGAAGGAGGGAGTATTGATACTCCCAGAATGGGATATTGTACATGCCATTGTTTTTGATGTTGTAAGAAAAGAGACAAAGACTGTCTATGAAAATGAGGCAAAGGCAAAATAGGCATCAAAAGGAGAAAAATTTAGTGAAGATCATGCAGCCCTTGTTATGTGGCATATGATGAAGAAGAACCCTAGGGTATCTGACAAAGATAATCAAGCTGAATAGGCAAGAAGCCTCATTGTGAGAATATTTTTGGATACATCAAGTGTAGATGCTGTTAGGAATAATAGTCCACAAGACAATTGAGAGGGGGGATGAATTAGTTGTGCAATAGATTATTAAACTTTAAAATTTATGAACCATAACATCAAAAGTAAATAACATAGTAATTGCCAACACCATAACACAATGTTTGTTGTCAAGGAAACCCTATTAAAGGTAAAACCCCAGTGGGAATTAACACCCAAAAAGTAATGTACTGAGAGTATAGTATCCCTGTTAAAAGATATTAGCCCTGTTAGGAGCTTGTTATTACATTATAGTACATAGTCCCTATTAGGAGATAGACCTTGTTAGGATTCAATGAAAGTAGTAGGCTCACTACCCAAAGAAGGTTAAAGCCACCCTTAAGGATTCACAATCTGCATCAAGTGTATATAGAAAATACACAATCCAGTGAACTGTCTGATAGCAACTATCTTTGCTTGGTCAGTTCCAATGAAGTACCAAGCCTTCTCTCTATCTAGCAGTCAAGCTTTGCAACTTCACAAATCTCTTCTCTTTTCTTTCTCTACCACACTTTTCACAAATGAAAAGATCACTCATATATACCCTCTTATAATAACCCATTAGATCATCCAGTTAATCTTTCCTAATACACAATTAACTAGGTCAGCCAATTAAGGCTTCCCATCATACAAAAAATTACATAAGCCCTTGCTAAGATAAACATGGTACCTATAACAAGTATACAATATTTATAATTCATTACAAATACTTCTAGATCTACAATCCATGCTCAGAATTAATTTCCACATGTTACAAATCTAAAGTCAGCCAAGAAATAAGTCTTCTCTAGAACACACGCCATAGCTGATGTCATTAGTACCCAAACAGAAATCAAAATCAACCCATTTCACCATCATATGTCGGCTCTCCATCAGTAATCTCACAAGTTCTGAAACATCTTCCTCATCAAGATATGCCCAAAACACAGAGACCTTCTCTGTCCAGAATTACAGTCACAGTCTAGAAAAATAGTCTTTACTAAAATAGCTGTAACATCCATGATATGAAACATAAAGTCAAGCAGCCTTAGATGTAAGGTCAAAACTCAATCTTCTACTTAAATCTAACTTCGCTCATTCTAGTTCATCTGTACAGTATCTGTACATGCCTTCCAGTCAAGTAACTAGTCTATCTTCTTTCACTAAAATATATGTTGACATCACTGACAAAACATGAGTATCAATGACATGATAAGTACCAAAAATTGATATCATCCAACAGATGCAGCTAACCTTACTCTGCAAACTACAAAATTAATCTTGAAGGTAGAAGAAAGGCAAGAGGAAGCATTCAAAAGGCTAACAGAGAAATGTGAAATGGTTATGAAGACCTACAATGATGAGAAGATCAAGTCCATTGAGAAAGATAATATAATTTCTTTTTGTTGATGAGATTTTGTGACCAGTCTCATCAATAAATGTAAGTGTAGACACCTAAAATGGTTTGAGCCTCCTGGTCTACATGTTTTAAAATTTGTTCACTTTACAATCAAAATTTTGTTTTGTGACCTAATTATTCCTCTATGTCACGTATATGATCTTTATTGTATAGTGACATTGTGTCTTTCATCAATGATTGAATATTGGAAAATTGTTCAATTATTTTCTAATAATTCTACTTTCGCTATCAAATTGATCATTTCCCAAATCATTTCAAAACCTTCCTAAACCGATCCTAAACCATCCCAAACCTTCCTAAACCTTCCTAAACTGATCCTATTCGATCCTAAACCATTCCAAATCTTCCTAAATCAGTTCAAACCCTTCCTATTCTATTCCTAATCATTTTCAGAATTGTCTAGACTCATTTTTGACCATTCTGGGGCATTGTCCAAGATCACCAATGCCTAATTAACCCAATTTCAAACCAATTGGTCAAACCCTAATTCCAATTCAATCAATCTTATCATCATTTTAGGAGCATTGTCCAAGATCATCGATGCTTCGTATCCTTTAAATCAACCATTTGATAACGATGTCCAAGATCATCGGTGTTATCGCTATCAACCTATCAATTTTAATTCAATAGTGTTGTTCATTATTGTCAATACTATTTTTGATTATTATTTTGAGAACATTTTCAAAGATCATCGATGTTTCCCCATTTCAATCTTATGATGCCATCAAAGTTTATTGGCACTTTTCAATCATTTCCAATCATCATTGTCTGGGTGCATTGTCAAAGATCATCAATGCCTCGTGATTTCCTAAACTATTCTAGAACCCTCAGAGTTAACCCTAAGAATCATCAAAATTATTCTAATTCAACATCAACACCTTCAATTCAACCTATTTCCCACTAATTTCCCCTTTTGGATGAATAACCCATAATTTATCCTAAGTCCTAATTGAATAAATAAACAAACTTTATTTATTCCCTATTTCCCTAAGTCGCCAATAATTAATTAATTAGCTAATTTATATTTATGAGATTTTTATAATTTCATAAATCTAATTTTGATTTTGAGGAATATTTGAGAATATGGGATTATTGATTTGATTTGTGATTCATAATCTCACCTACATATCATATCCCTTAAATAAGGATTCTCATCCCTATTAAGGTGCTTCACAGATATTCTCAAATATTTGCAATATCTCCTCAATATCTCTCCCCCATTTCATGCTTCCAAACATCCTACCAACCAAAATCTTGGTTAGTGCATTGATTTTATGTAATCTCACCTAAATGTGTCTCATTTTCTATAAATTGAGGACATTTCTCTCATTCAAGTTTAGACCACTATCTTCTAGTATTCTCATTTGCAAATTCTATGCTTTCAAGAGGCTTTGTGGAATCTTGTTATTGTCAAAGAGCCAACATTAATCTAATTATGGAGAAGAAAGAAGGACATGGGAGCTTCATCTAAAAGGGGTTCTTAGAGTTTTATGTTTTATTTTTGTGAATCCTTGTTTTACATGGCTTTCATGGTAGATTAGTTAGGTTAGCATGTTATTTAGGGTTTGTGGTCCCCTAGATATGCTAAATAGGCATTTTTCTAGTCTTACATTTGGTGAACCTGACGTGAACAACCTTACTGATTAAATTTCTTATTTTTGTGTCCTTTTCAGGTGCTGGAAGAGAGCTACGTAGGTGGTCATAGAAGTTGCATAGGTGGTCACTGTACCTATGCAGGTGGTCATAGAAGCTACGCAGGTGGTATCCAAACCTGTGTAGGTGGCCACTTAGCTATGTAGTTGGTTAGACGGGAGGCTTTTTTAGGGTTTAGGGTTGTTCTTCGAGGGTTTAGGAAGCCATTCTACATTTAGGGCTTCCTCCTCTTCTTTTTTCTATTTTCATGATTAAAATGAACCCTAATCTATCCCAATGAACCCTAAGTGTGGTAAATGAACCCTAATATGGAAAATGAACTTCACATTTTCATTTTCAAAGCTTAAAATGAACATGAAAATTTATATTTAGGTTCCTAAAATGAATCTATCCCAGTCTAGGGTTGCATGCTATCAAACTTATTCAAACCTTAAGCAACTTTCAAACTAGCCTAACTAGGGGTGGAAAGGAAGTTTTTCATGCAAATTCAAGTTATTCAAGTTGTCAATGGACTTAAAATGAACATGCGAACCTGATTTTGGGACTTAAAATGAACTCTAGCATAGTTTAGGATCAAGTGGAGTTTTGAGTCTTCAAGGTGTTCCTAAACCATTTCTATGCACATGAAATCTAGTTAGGGTTTCAATCTCATTTCAATCCTTTAAAAATAAACTTAAATATCATGGTTAATGAACCCTAACTATGCTTTTGATGTTATTGCATGTTTATATGTTGAAAAGCTCTATTTTTTCCAAGTTTTTGGGCCATTTTTAGACTTTTGATCAGTTGTTGCGCAGGTAGTCACTGTTCCTGCGCAGGTGGTTAGAAGCTACATAGGTGGGAGCCTATTCTTGCATAGGTGGTTTCTCTGAAGTTGCAGAGGTGGTCACTATTCCTGTGTAGGTGGTAAGAATGATGTTTTTGAATTTTTTTTGGGTTTCTACATCCCTATACCTACTTTTGCACTTATATTACTTGATTTTGGTGTTACTAGTGAGTTTGTGCAATGTTATGGCAATCGTGGGATGAATACTAAATCCTAAAACTACTAATGGTTTCAAATGCAGGACATTTTGTGGAAGACATTTGGTTTTCCCAAACTCTTGTGTTTTCTTTTTGTAGTTAGAAAACACTTCACTTTGGTGCTTGAAATGAACCTTTTTCTTTCATGTGTCTAATGTGTTTTCTAGATTGTAAAACCCTAAGAATGAAATGA
>MU225738.1:166732-185097 GCA_018584345.1 Thuja plicata | reverse complement strand
CAAACTCTTGTGTTTTCTTTTTGTAGTTAGAAAACACTTCACTTTGGTGCTTGAAATGAACCTTTTTCTTTCATGTGTCTAATGTGTTTTCTAGATTGTAAAACCCTAAGAATGAAATGAGTGCATCCTCTCCCCTCGCCTTCGTGGATCTTGGGTGCAATAGAAACTCATATCATTCTTATAGAGTGGCTACCTCCCAAGTGCTTTAGTAGAGCCAGTGAGAGTGGATGCCCAACCGATGATAGGCTAAAGCCAAGCCCATCCAACCGGGATACAAATATGCCATTGTAATTAATCTCTCAATGGACGGGTGTTGAATGCATTATACTAGGAATAAGATCTCCCTTAGTACCCTTGTGGTGTGTTAAAACCTACAGAATGTAACTTCCGTAGGCTAGGAGGCCTCCATACAGAACTAATATGTCACACGTATAATCACCCAAATAGATTCCCTTATTAACACCATGTTTTAGTAGCCAAAAACCTTCTATTTGTTGGCACGGAAGGTCGGAGACCAACTAAGATGCCCCACACTTTCACAGCTATTAGTCAAGACAACAATCCCTTGGGAAGTGATGTCCCTTGGGAGTTGAAGCTTGGAGTGCCTGAGAAGTGAGTGCACATGTAAGGAGGAGCCTGTGCCTCCAAGATTCTAGGTTGTCTTCTATTAGTAAGCATGGCTGAACTTCGGTTCAAGTGGGGATTCAACAAATATTGTCCTTGCCAGCCTTAGGAAGTGGTGTGTTTGTTCATTTTACAATAGCCATTCTGAATTATGTGTCTTGTGTGGGTGTTCAAACCTTAATAAAAATGATAACATCTTAAAACATACTCCTTTGAGAACACTTCTTTCCAAATCAATCTTTCAAACAATCAAATGGGTCATAATACCTTGCCTTTTGAGTAAACATATAGAACGTTGAACATTTCACTTGGAGCCCTTGGGCATGCTTGATAACCTTCATATTGCATATTCATGACCTAAATTTTCTTGCATTTTACATATCAAAAACCCCTTACATTATAGACCTCATTTTCAATCCTCATTATAGTCTCTTTTTCATAAGTCCTAAACATAGCCTTATTGCATACATAGCACATTCCTAGATCCTCCTTAAACACTTTGCAACTAATGCTAGGAAGTATCCAAAACATGGAACCTCTCTTTATATGTTGAAAATAGGATCTTGACTTGATCCCCCTTTTGTCAAATTTCAAACCCCTTTATCAATTTGTTCTTATTCCACCTTGTCATGATGGATTTGACCTAAGCCTTTTTTTATCAAACTTGTCCTTTATTCCAAAATCCTACCTTTAAAGTCAAGATCCTTATTCAACTTCATAATGTTATGCTCCTAGATTTGTCTCCTTTCAAAGATTAATTTTTAAAGTCCAAAAATCCAAAAACACAATTGCATAAACCTTAGCTTGTATTTACATAATCCTTAGGTTGCATTTGCATAAGTCTCTTGCATTTTCCCAAACTTACATTCGCAAAATTTCAAAAATTCCAAAAAAATATTGCATTTGCATATAGAAATCATGCCAATTTTTACAAGGTCCCAAGCATCCAAGAGGAAACAAGATCCACCTCTACCAATGTTTACACAACAACCAGAATCACAATTACCCTTTGATCCAACACAAGGTATTGGTTATCATGATCAAACTGACCTAGTCAACATGCAACACTTGGAAGGAGTGCATCAAACCTTTAATGACCCAAGACATGTTACCTTCCCTCAAGCGCCTACTTCAAGTAATGACCTATGCAACATGGGGTATCCATCCAATGCTTCCCCAAACTTTGGCACTATTCAGTGGGGACCTCCCCCAAAATTTGACCCAATTTTTGTACCTATGCCACCTGGCCAAGGTAGCATTTCTCCTACACCTGAGGAGGAATGCCAAAAATTTTCTCAAATCAATCAAATCCAACCTAATCATTTGCAATAGCAACCTATACCAAACATGGATTGTGGGTCTTGTCAACCTCCTCCACCACCATCAGATAATCAAGCTCAAGGCAATGCCTCAAGTCCCTCTTCAAATTCTGGTGACTCACAGGGGACATTTGCTTCCTTCAAGGATTTACCTATAGAGTAAATTGATGAGGCCATTAAGAATAAGAAAATTAAAAAGACATTAACATACCTTATGACTCAAGATCTAAAATGGTATATCAAAGCAATTCGGAAGACAAATCCTCAACTACTTTGGAAGAGAACCAAGCCCTAATGGTGCGGGATAGAGAAAAGTGAGAACAACCATTCGATGAGTCAGCTATGGAGCTAACACAAAAATGACAACAAAATGATTTAATTGTCAATATTCATGGGAGGGAAAAATATATACCATTGGATAATCCTTTGTTTGAAGAAGAAACACTCCCTCCTCTCGAGACAACGAATGCTACACAAATCCCTAAGAAAGGTCCTAAAAGAACATGGAGGATTGATTTAAAGAATTGCTTACCAAAAGGATCAAATGAGACATTCGCCTTTCCTTGGGGCATGCCAGATGTACCCCCTTTTGAGGAAACACAACCAAATGGTCCTCCTTTGGTAGAACATACAACATTTCTTGGAAGAACCTCAAATGGAACAACGTCCCAAGGACCATTTAATGAACAACCATGGATACCCACTTTTGATGTATCTAAAATGACTACTGTGACTATACCAAATCCATTTCAAGATCAAAATAAAAGGAGCCTTGTGGATATTACACCAATTCCACTTAAGGTGACACAACCAGCACAACCAATGCAACAAGCCCAAGTGGCTCAACAAGTAGCACCTATGGATGTAGTGCAACCCCAATTTGCAGCCCAAGTTAACATGATGTCTCAGGGACAACCAGCAAAATGTAAGACTGTAAATCTTGATGGCATACTTGGACGACTTGGATTTCAACAAGCTAATAACGTGCAACAACCAACAATGTCGATGGGTCAAGAATCTCATCCTATTGTACAATATGTGCAAGGTTCAAAGGTGCAAAAAGTGCACCCAAAACAACAACAACAACATACCCAACAATATGTATAGCAGTAGCAACATGCTCTCCAACAGCAATATGTATAGCAACAGCAGCGTGCTTTACAACAATAGTATATATAGCAACAACAACATGATTTACAGAAACAGTATGCTTAGCAAAAAAGATGACAACATGTTCAACAACAACTACAACAACATGTTCAGAAATTATATGGTCAGCAGCGACAACCACATGTCATGCAACAACAAAATGTGTCACAACAACAACAAAATGGGGCGCAAATCCAACAACAACAATATGTACCCCAATATCAACAAGTTTCGTAATAGTATTATATGACACAAGGTCAGCAATACAATCCTCCACCAATAAATCAACAACATGTGGAAGATCACTAGCAATATGCCCGACAACATGTGGCATCAGTCCATGATATATCATCTAAATCGTTAGACTCAGATCGGTCCTCAGAATATAGTTGACGTTCAAGAACTTCTAGATGGACACATCATTCTAATAAATGTAAAAAGGCAGTGAAGCCTTCATAGAATGAAGAAATGCTTCAACAAATCTAATGCTTGCAAAAGAAACTAAATGATATGCAAATCAAGGACACAAAGACACTCTATACGGAATGAGACCTATGTCCTAATTCGTTCGAGCCAAGAATTTACATTCCTCCTTTCCCAAGAAATTTTGATGTACCCAAGTTTGAGAAATACAAAGGGAAAGGCAATCTAATTGATCACATTCGGGAATTCTATACATCTTGCATCAAGGTTAATCATGATGACACCTATCTCATGCGACTCTTCCCTAGAAGCCTTGGGGCTCAAGCAATGGAGTGGTACTCTAAACTACCTGGCAATATCAGATCTTGGAAAGAACTAGCTGACAAATTCATCTCTCATTTTGCATTTAACATATCAAGTGAGGTTATGCTGACTGACCTATGCATGACCAAACAAAAGGTTGGAGAATCCTTCATGACCTTCCTATTACGATGGAGGAATTTGGTGAGTCAATGTCATTTTGATGTACTAGAAGAACAACAAATTCTATTATTTATCCAAAATATTGTACCTGAGATGATGTATGAACTCAAGATTAAATGACCAAGTACAATTCAAAATCTCATGAAAAAGGGAATCAGCATTGAAGATTCTCTTATTGAAAAGGGAGTATTAAAGATTAACAAGGACAATCAGACAATGAGCACTTCCAATGACAAGTCAAAATTTTGGTCTCAGAATAAAAATGTCACCAATGATGGTGTTGTTGATGCATAAATAGTTAATGCGACACAGTAGAAAGTGAGTCTCAAAGGACCCGCTGCTACTAATACATAGACAATGACTCAAGTGCCACCTCCAGTGCCAGCTCCAATACAACCTCAAGCACAAATGAATGATAATGCGCAACAAAATTGACAGTGCCAACCGTCATGAAATAGAGATGGACCACAATGATAGTTCACACCATTGGGTGAACCACTCCATTCGATCCTGCAATAGTTATTACAAATCAATTACATTCAATTACCTGAGATCTTTGATCCTCTAGCAGTAAAACTCCCTTTCTGGGATGACAACAAATACTGTGATTATCATCAAACAAAAGAACACAGAACCAATTCCTATTTCCAATTAAAACACAAGGTCCAAGACCTTATTGATGAAGGTGTGATTGAAGTTGAACCCATAGTGGGATCTTCCAACACTGACCATACTATCTTTACAAACCCCTTGGTTGATCATGACAAAGGGAATGCCTCTACATTGAATTCAAATTCCAAAAACAATGTCAATTATACCCAGACTGGCCATGACTATACCATCAATTGTTTCTCTGAGGCCAATTCATGTGTGTCCACTCTGACCTTCTAGGATAAAGATAGTAAGCCTCAATGCATAGTCGCTACCTGTCATACCAAGATTATTGTGCCTGGTGCACCATCCAAACCCAAGGTATCTTCAGATTACAACCTTGTTGACCAGTTGGGTAAAACCCCTACCTTAATATCAATCCTTGATTTGCTGTCCACATCCCCTCAGCACAAGGAAGTCCTTGAAAAAGATTTGAAAGAGTCCACTGTTCCAACCGACATTGACACTAACTAGTTTTAGGCCATGATGGGGCACTTCTCTACATCCCAGCATGTCACATTTTCGAAAGATGATGTTGCACATGACCGACTTGGCCACAATGACCCTGTCCATCTAGAAGTTTTTTTCCATAATGCTAAAGTTTGATGAGTCATGATAGATGGAGTAGGACTTAACATCTACACTTTGAAGGTCATTCTTGATCTTGATTACAATGAGAGTGACATTGATCAGTCCAGGCAAATCACAATAAAGGCCTATGATGACGCTAAACGTCCCTCCAAGGGAGTCATCATCCTTCCCTTCAGAACAGGTCCAGTTACTGAAAACACATTGCTGCAAGTCCTAGATCTTGACTTGCCCTATAACATGATCTTAGGACACCCATGGATCCATGCCATGAAGGTGGTTCCCTCAATGTACCATCAATGTCTAAATTTTATTCATGAGGGAGTGGAAATCACCATCCCAGGCAATCCTAACCCTTTCCTATTTTGTGCCAATCTTAGAGAAGGTCCCACACAACATGTGCCTACCAACAACTAAGCCACTTCATCCAATTTCACAAAATATGATGCAGCCACCCTTTAAAAAATGATCAAAGGAAAGCTGAAGATTATAGATAAAGGTTGTGGAGAGTATACCAAGGCACAAGCTTTTCATATTGGGAAGCTTCCTCTCTCCCCGAAGTCTTATGGAAAACCAAAGTTATTGCAAGCACAACCACCCAAAACTATCATGAAGGTTATGCCCTCACCTACATTCACTCTGTGGGGAGGTTTGCATGAAGAACATGTTTATGACAATGCATCTAGCTGGATTTTCCAAGATCAACAGAAACAAGAACAAGAGCCCACTAAGATTCTCATTCAAAGATATGGGCCCGGGTTCACACTCATGTAGAAAAATGGATATGATGGCCATAGTGGCCTCAGAGTACACAAACAAGGAATTGCTGAACCAATTGCTGTAAAAGGCCATCCCCTTCATTTGGGCATTAGATTCAAACCATTACAAATTGGCTCTTTGAATGCCAAAATGGCCTCATGTGAAAACGTAGAGGTTTCAAATGATGAAAAGGCATCTCAGGATCCCCCTTCTGCATACACTACTGATTCAAATGAATGGGAATGGAACACATGTACTTCCAGTCCTTATGAACTTGGTTGTTTCTTCCCTAACCTTGCAGACATTCCTATGGTAGACAAACATGTTAACATAATCCCCACTCCTCCCACAACCAATCCTGAACCCTGGTCTAGAATTTTATGTGATCCCAGTCCTGAACCTTCAGTGCATGAACTCTCTGACTCTAAAGTCACTGATATCTACATCATTTCCATTACCTTAGGCCCTGAACACATTTGTGCCACTAACGATGAAATTCCCCTAGTCTACCCTATACTTATGGATTGGGACGAGCAAGGACCACTGAGCTTGTATTGCTTCAAGAATGACAAAGCGATAGCGGAATTCTTTGAGCTTTGAGAGGGAATACCATCTGGTGACCACAAAAGAGGATTCTCCATTGATCTTGTTTCTACTACATGTCTTGGGGATTCAACTTTGTCTTCCAGTCGTAAAATTGAAAATGATAAAATAAAAAATTAAAAAGAATAGGTCCTTTGGTGAAAATCAAAAGGTGCCAGTTGACCATGAAAAGGTAAAAACAAAGGATGTATTTGAGTGTGAAAACCTCTTTGAGGTGCTCGAAGATGGAAGACTAGACATACGCCCTTTAAAGGAGAAGTCGGCATTACTCATTGAAATGACCGAGGAGATTAACTTGGGAACACCAAACAACCCCAAGATCATACATTTTGCAGCATCACTCTCGCCAGAAGAGAAAGATGAGTTTATCAGAGATGATTTTATCAGATTCTTCCTTGAGTGCCAGATCAATTTTGCCTGGTCATATGCTGACATGCCTGGCCTGGATCCTGAGTTAGTTCTTGACCACCTCCCTCTAAAGCCAGGTGTGAAGCCAGTAAAATAGAAGCTAAGAAAAATGCATCCCCAAATAGCTCTACTGGTAAAAGAAGAATTGAAGAAGTTATTGGATGCATGATTTATTAGACCTATTGATTATGCAGACTAGATCTCCAATCTAGTTCCTGTTAGCAAGCACACTGGGGGCATATAGATATGCACTGATTTCTGTGATTTAAATAAGGCATGCCCTAAAGATTATTTTCCTCTGCCCAACATCAACATGATTTTCAACATGACTGTGGGCTATGAGATGCTGTCACTGATGGATGACTTCTCTGGTTACAACCAAATTTGGATTGCTCTCGAGGACCAAGCTAAGATAGCTTTCACTTGTCCTTGGGGAACCTATTGCTAGAATGTCATGCCCTTTAGCCTGAAGAACGCTAGAGAAACTTATCAACGGGCAATGACCATAATTTTCCATGACTTTATGCACATCTTAATGGAAGACTATGTTGATGACCTCCTCTGCAAATCTACAACCAGGAAAGATCATTTGAGTATTCTAGCCAGAATCTTTGATAGAATGGAAGGGTATAAGCTCTGCTTGAACCCCAAAAAGTGTGTTTTTGGAGTTTTTTCTAGCAAACTCCTAGGCTACATCATCTCTCAATGAGGTATCGAGGTGGATCCTGCAAAGGTGCAAGCCATTTTAGAGATGCCTCCACCAAACATGCTAAGGAAGATGAGAAGTCTACAAGGAATATTACAGTCTATCCATCAATTTATTGCACAACTAGTAGATAAATGCTAGTCATTTCAAAATCTACTGCATAAGGGTGTAACTTTCCATTGGAATGACAAATGTGAGCACTCATTCCAACAACTGAAAGATTATCTATTGCATCCACCAATCTTGATACCTCCCATCCCAGGGAAGCCATTTCTCTTGTACATTTCTACCATAAAAATGGCATTGGGTTCTCTTCTTGCACAACACGATGAACAGGGATGAGAAAGATCTATTTATTACATCAGCAAAACTTTGGTTGGATATGAACTAAACTACTCACTCATTGAACGAGCCTATCTTGTTGTGGTTTTCACCACACAAAAGTTAAGACATTACATGCTACAACAGAAAACCATGCTAGTGTCATAGATTGATCCATTGAAGTATCTCTTAGGAAAAGCCACTCTCACGGGTCACCTAGCCAAAATGGGTCATGCTACTGAGTGAGTTTAACATAGAATATGTGGACAGAAAATAAATAAAAGGCCAGGTGATAGCAGATCAGCTCGTAGAGGCACCAATTCTTGATGATCACCCGTTACTTTTAGAATTCCCAAATGATTCCATCTTCACCTTCATTGAATCCAATGAGTGGTAACTCTACTTTGATGGCTCACATACTAGGCATGGATCGGGGGTAGGCATCATGTTTGTCACCCCGCAAGGCGATGTCATTCCAAAATCTTATAGAATTGCATTTGCATGTACCAACAATATGGTCGAATATGAAGCACTAGTTACGGGACTTAAACTTTCTATTCAATGGAAAATCCAACACCTCAAGGTGTATGGTGACTCTCAATTGGTCATCTACCAAGTCACTAATGACTATGAAACTAAGGATGAAAAGCTAGTGCCTTACAAATAGTTGGCCGACTTTCTCAAGGAAAAATTTGTCACAGTCAGTTTCTACTAGCTTCCACGAGTACATAACAAGAAAGAAAATGCTATGGCCACTATTGCATCTATGATTGACATGTCTAATAATGAAGAGAGATGTGAATTTATCATTGAGAAGCTATTTCTTCCAGCATTCAACATTCTACAATCCAAGCTCATGTGTGACATTGTTGGTCCTAATTCCCCCTAGTATCAAGATGTCTACAATTACATACATGCCCAGATATTACCCCTACCTTATCCCAGAACAAGCGCCGAGCTCTTATCCGTCAAGCCTCCCATTATGTCATCGTTGGTGATACCCTTTATAGGAGAGCCTATGACCAAACCCTCCTTAGATGCCTTGATTCATGAGAGGCTGACACTGCCTTACATGAGGTCCATGATGGTATTTGTGGTGGAAATTTCAATGGTTTGAGTCTCACCAAGAACTTGGTTCGAGCAGGATACTATTGGCCTACCATGGAGCAAGATGCTCATAAATTTGCTAAGAAATTTTTCAAGTGCCAGATTCACAGTAATTTGATTCATGCTATGACACTGGATCTACAGCCAGTGGTCTCTCCATGGCCCTTTTCACAATGGGAATTTGACCTTGTAGGGAAGATCACACCCCTATCTTCTAATGGCCACAAGTACATCAGCATGGCCACTAAGTACTTTACCAAATCGGTGGAAGCTATCCCCATGACATACATTACTGGCAAACAAGTTTCCAGATTCATCCTAAACTATATCATTTGCCATTATGGAGTTCCTCTAGACATCATTACTGACCATGGTAGCCCATTCTAGAACAATGATGTTACCCAGCTTTATGAGAATTCAAAATCCGTCATGGATTTTCTAGCATCTACTACCTGCAAGGCAACGGCCAAGCAGAGGCATCTAACAAAACCATCATTAAGATCCTGTAAAAGACTATCAATGATGCTGGCCGCAATTGGCACTTACAACTCAACCCAGCTCTATGGGCCTATAGGACCAGCATCCGCACCCCCACTGGTGCTACTCTATACTCTCTTGTCTATGGCACTGAGGCCATATTACCCCTCAAGGTTGAAATTCCTTCATTGAGAGTATCCTTACAAGGCATTGTTGATGATGAATAGTATAGAGTTTCCAGATTACATGAGCTCGAGATGCTACCTTGGTACACTTGTAAACCTACTAGAAATGTCTCAAATGAAGTTACAATAAGAAGGTCTGAGCTCACCATTTTGAGATCAGAGACTTAGTTTTGAAGATGAATTACAAGACCCAGCCACAGAGAGAGAAGGCTGGAAAATTTGAACCAAATTGGGACAACCCATACATAGTCATAGCATCACATGGGTCTGGTGTGTTTTAGCTTACAAACCCAGAGGGAGAACCATTTCCAAAGGCATTGAACAACATGCACCTCCGTAAGTATTATGCCTAATTTCTAAGAAAGTACAAAAAAAAAATGTACATTGTCAAAGATCATCGATGTTTCCCCATTTCAATATTACGATGCCATCAAAGTTCAATGGCACTTTTCAATCATTTCCAATCATCATTGTCTAGGCGCATTGTCAAAGATCTTGTTATTTTCAAAGAGCCAACATTAATCTGATTATGGAGAAGAAAGAAGGACACGGGAGCATCATCTAAAGGGGGTTCTCAAAATTTTATGCTATATTTTTGTGAATCCTTGTTTTATATGGATTACATGGTAGATTAGTTAGGTTAGCATGTTATTTAGGGTTTGTGGTCCCCTAGATATGCTAAATAGGCCTTTTTCTAGTCTTACATTTGGTGAAACCGACGTGAAAGAAAAGCATATACATAAGCATATGTCTTGTGCATCATAAAATAGCTGCATATCATATATCAATGTCTCAAAAAAGTATCAAAGTACAAAAATCAAGGTATCTATATACACTACGGCCCACAGGCTCATAACATATCATATATCTATCAAAATTGTCCCTCTACTAGAGAGACTCTCTATCAACCCCTTCTCTCTCGGTCCTCCTGATCCCTATTTTGTCAGGAAGATGAGGCTCCCCCTGTGTGATGCCCTGTCTACTCTGATCTAGGTGGCCACCTCAGTCCCAGCACTCCCCCGCTACTCTGTGTCCTACAGGAATGTGATCTGCTAGATGATGCTCTGTAACTTGGTGCCCACCGATCCTATGGCACATCTCTCCTATACATATCCTTCCAATACTGTGACTCTGCTCGAACATCTGATAACATCCCTGCAATATCACGCACACCTACATCTCTGATGGAACTGATAAATTGGCATGACTCCTCCTCGGCCCTTTGTGCCCTGGACTTATCTATATCTTGAGAGGTGAGTAATGTGTCCCTCTCTACCGTCAACCTGTCCACCTATGTTGTGAGCATCGATCGCTCCGCCATCCATGATTCACCATTTGTATCCCATAGAGCTCTGTTTATATCCCTCTCTAGAGTCAACCTATCTATGTGGATCATGAGCTCTACAATGCGCTAGATATGACCCTCACACCGGTTATTTGGACCCTGTATATCATCCCCATGTGGTGGCTCATCCCTATCCTCGTCTATCTGCATCGGCATATCACGAAGATCCATGTCATCATCATCCTTATCCTCCTCATCTGAGTCCTCATCCTCATCATCATCATCATTGTCATCATCTGAATCCTCCTTCCCATCCCCATCCTCATCCTCCTCATCCTCCTCATCATCCTCCTCCTCGGTGCTCTCATCTCTTGGCACTCGCAATCTCAGTATTGCCACATTGGGATCTGTCAGAGGAATCGGCCTGTGCTGAGCAAACCACCTATCAAACCCATCACTGGTCCCTCTATATGCCACATTTGCATCTTCTCCCCATGGCATGGGTTGTAACTATGCAAACTCTGAATAGGCCACCTAAGGCCTCAGTGCCTCACCCCATATCCTGGCCTCAGCCCTCGATCTACCAAACAATGTTGAACCTGTTAGCACCCCCTGTACATCTCCAAACTATCACGTGACTCACTCTAGGAACTACATCTCAATCACTATATGACCCATCACAAACCTCCCAAAGAGGTACCTCTCCTATCTATAGTAAGGAAGGTGATCTGCATCATCATCCCATCCAGGGTAATCTCTATAGGGACGCCAAGTGAAATCTCTCAGCACATCTATCTCATGTCAAAAGTGTAATGTGTATCCTAATGGGCCTTCTGCAAGTGCCCCTCAATAGCAATATACATATGGAAACTTTGGTAAAACCACTCTCTGAGCTATAGGCCTAAATAGTGCTATGTGCTCATAGGCCCACACCTATAGCAGTGTGATCCCAGTACTGATGGATAAACCTTCACGATACACCAACTGATGGAGCTGGTAATACGTCATTGCCAACATACATGGCCCCCATGCAAACAATGTGCCCTACATGATTATATGCTTGAGTATGCTCCCCCTGCCAATCGGGAACCCATGACCTTGCCTATCTAGAACCAAGAGGCATGCAATAACTCCATAGATCACTGTAATCAGATTGTCGTACTGCCTAGCCAAGGTCTCCCATCGTATCTCATAATCCCAGATGTTAAGATCATCATCATCACTCTCAAATAGCTAGTGCAATGTTTCTCTCCCTGTAGTGGGTTCATACTCAGAAAAATTGCCATGAATAAAAATCCTGAGGATGTGCCATACATCCTCTAGAGTAACTGTCACCTCCCCTGTCGGCAGGTGGAAGGAACTGGTCTCCGAGTGCCATCGCTTGGCTAGCGCTGTGATCAACCCCCAATTTTCCCTAATCTTGGGCATGTATTTAACATAATAAAATCCTAGCGATGCAAGGATCTACCTCTCATGGCTACTCAACTGGTGGCGTATGTCCAAGAACGCCAGTCTGCTCTCCCGAGTCTGTGGAACTAGCAGCTCATCCTGCAATCACCATCCCAATTCAGTCAACTTTCTATACTTTTTATTTCTTGTTGACTATCCTAGGACCTTTTTTGACCTAGTTTGACCTAATTTTGACCTTTTCCTAGGGTTTTGACCAATTTAGGGAAGTTTCAGGAGGTTTTGGAACCCCCCAACCCTATTTTGAGGCCTATCTAACCAACTGCATAGGTTCTCTTACCACCTACGCAGAAAGGCCTCCCACCTCCACTGCCTATGCAAGTGGTCATCCTACCTATGCTGCCTATGTAGGTGGGCATGTGTCCTACATAGGTGGGCACATGACTTGTGTAGGTGGCATGTGTGGACACCTTGCAGGCCCCATTTGACCCTGTTTGACCCCTGAAAGAGCCTAGAAATGTGTGCAAACTTGAAAAACACTGAGAGGACTAGATGTACTCACCTCGGGTCCTGTGTCAGCTGACCATCAAAAGCTACAAACCCATTCCCTGTGTTGAATCTTTGCTAGCACTCGATCCATCTTCCTTGCTCTAGAGCTCAATTCTTCCAAATGAGAGAGTGAAAATGAGCTCCAAAACCCCTTCCAAGCCCTTTTATAGCCTCTTGGTTTCCTAGATGGACATGCACCCCTTGCATTTTGTATTGGTCATGATGCTTTTGACCCTTTGAACCTCATATCTTTTGCATTTGACCTCTGATTTTTTATTCGATCGTTGTTGTGGATCTGTCTCGGCATTGTCGACAAATTGACCTATCACTTGCATTTTTCAGACAATTTCTTGAGGGGGCACCTATGTATCCCATTATCACTGTGGCATGTTTTAATGTTTCTTTCTTCAGGATTCTTTGATACAATTCTCATAATCGCATTGTATCAAAGAGGGGAAAAATGTAGACACCTAAAAATGGTTTGAGTCTGCTAGTCTACTTGTTTTAACATTGTTCTCTTTACAATTGAAACATTGTTTTGTGACCTAATTATTCCTCTATGTCACATATATGATCTTTATTGTATAGTGACATTGTTTCTTTCATCAATGATTGAATATTGCAAAATCGTTCAATTATTTACTAACAATTCTACTTTCGCTATCAAATCGATCATTTCCCAAATCATTTCAAAACCTTCCTAAACCTTCCTAAACCAATCCTATTTGATCCTAAACCATTCCAAATCTTCCTAAATCAATTCAAACCCTCCCTATTCTATTCCTAATCATTTTCAGAATTGTGTGGACTTGTTTCTGACCATTCTGGGCCATTGTCCAAGATCATTGATGCCTAATTAACCTAATTTCAAACCAATCGATCAAACCCTAATTCTAATTCAATCAATCTTATCATCATTTCAGGAGCATTGTCCAAGATCATCGATGCTTCTTATCCTTTCAATCAACCATTTGATAATGTTGTCCAAGATCATCGATGTTATTTCTATCAATCTATCAATTTCAATTCAATAGTGTTGTTCATTATTGTCAATACTATTTCTTATTATCATTTCAGGAATATTGTCAAAGATCATCGATGTTTCCCCATTTCAATCTTACGACACCATCAAAGTTCATTGGCACTTTTCAATCATTTCCAATCATCATTGTCAAAGATCATTGATGCTTCATGATTTCCTAACTATTATGGAACCCTTGGAATTAACCCTAATCCTTATCAATACCATCAAAATTCTTCTAATTCAACATCAACACCTTCAATTTGACCTATTTCCCACTAATATCCCCTTTTGGATGAGTAACCCATAATTTATCCTAAGTCCTAATTGAATAAATAAATAAACTTTATTTATTCCCTATTTCCCTAAGTCTCCAATAATTAATTAATTTTATTAATTAATTAGGTAATTTCTATTTATGAGATTTTTATAATTTCATAAATCTAATTTTGATTTTGAGGAATATTTGAGAATATGGGATTATTGAATTGATTTGTGATTCATAATCTCACCTACATATCATATCCCTTAAATAAGGATTCTCATCCCTATTAAGGTGCTTCACAAATATTCTCAAATATTTGCAATATCTCCTCAATATCTCTCCCCCATTTCATGCTTCCAAACATCCTACCAACCAAAATCTTGGTTGGTGCATTGATTTTATGTAATCTCACCTAAATGTGTCTCATTTTCTATAAATTGAGGACATTTCTCTCATTCAAGGTTAGACCACTATCTTCTAATATTCTCATTTGCAAATTCTATGCTTTCAAGAGGCTTTGTGCAATCTTGTTATTGTCAAAGAGCCAACATTAATCTGATTATGGAGAAGAAAGAAGGACATGGGAGCTTCATCTAAAGGGGGTTCTTAGAGTTTTATGTTTTATTTTTGTGAATCCTTGTTTTATATGGCTTTCATGGTAGATTAGTTAGGTTAGCATGTTATTTAGGGTTTGTGGTCCCCTAGATATGCTAAATAGGCCTTTTTCTAGTCTTATAGTAAGATGTCACTGGGTACCAAGGTACTGGCCAACTTTGGCTGTAAAGGTTATCCGGGGAATAAATTCTCTAGGCCTTCAAGCACCTGAGTGTTGGGTCTCGACAGTGCGGGAGCTAAGTTGGGTGTATGACTATTTTGTTCAGGGGGATATATGGTTTTTCTTGTCTCATCTTCTCCACAGATTTTGTCAGGTCAAGGTTTCCTACAAGCATTTGGATTGTCAAACAAACTTCAAAAGATATTCCATGGTTAGAGTGTATCCATTCTACTTATAGTTATGCAAATATATTTAAAACATCAACCATGCTCTAATGAACTATACTAAATACTAAAAATATACAGAACCATCGATTCATATATGTTTAATAACAAGGGAAAAGAGGTCATTAATCTACTTAAACATTAGAGCAAAGGACATCACAAACATACAGCACAAAAGAGTGTTAACTCAGAGATTGAGACACCAACAACATCATTGCGAGAATCCTTCCTTCTTCATTAATAGTTTTCCAACATCACTAGTGTGTACATCAATAGCTCCAAGAGAGAATCTAACTATTGAGAACTACTGAAAACTACCAAGCATTGAGCTCTGCAACTACAAGAAACAAAAATAGTGAATGCCAATAGTATGGTACTGCAAAATCATCAATTTCACTGACCTTTGAAATGAGGTCAGACTTGTTATTTATACACATACTTTCCCTAAAGTTAACCTAATCTAACTTTACACTCAACAATAAAATTCAATATCTGGTGGCTGGTACTATCTACACAACTTTACAACTACCTCGAAAAGAGAAGAGGTCTGACATGTCAGAAGAATAAGACAAGAAGAGAGGTATGGAAGAATAAGCATCGAGAAGAGTGTTGTAGGAAGAAGAGAAGAAATATAATCTCATTGGAGTTCAAGGATACATGCCTCATCAATGCAATATGCGGCTCACTATCTTCGATGCACCAGGTAGTTAATGCTGGAGCAGCGCCTTGTGAAGATCATCTATCAGAACCATCTTTCCATATGATACATTCTATAAGGATCACCTTCTTTCTGACCCTATAATTAACTATTGGATAGTGACCAGTCGGCTCCGGGGAACTTGGACATGGGTCACTGAAAGAATATAAAACTGTTAGATCTGAGATTGTAGATTCTGAGAGCTTAAGCTCAAAGAATAATGAATGTAAAAGAATGGACCCTACTAGTAAAAATCTCTGGAATCCATAGAACTTTATTCCCCCTTGTTGTTCTTGAATGCCTCCAAAACCTGGCTGATGCCATCTTTGTCTATGTCTTTGAGGCTGGCTCAGCGGTATCTGGCCATCCCCACCTATTCGCCTAGATCTAGAGTATTTACTTTGAAATCTGTGGCCATCTTCGAGGCATCATGGGCCTAGAGAACCATGTGAGATATATGTGACATCTTTGCTCCATCCATTCCCTCGGGGGACTGATATCGAGCCTCCATTAGCTCATCAAATTTTCCTATGAAATGCTCCTCCAAAGTACATATTTTGGTACTAAAGGGATCAACTCTTGAAACCCTTTTAATAAATTCCTTGTACATATTTAAAGAATATTCTACCTCTAGAACTTTATTCTGTAGGGCCTGTTAGCACTGTGTTGAAAAAATTTGAATTTCTTGGTCTTTTGCTTTTCCCGGGCTTTCCTATTTCAAAATCTTATGCTTTACCACACAAGAGAGGTCAAAATTCCTTTTTGAAGTCATGTTGAAGTTTTCTCGCTTAGTCGCGTCGGTCTTTTTGAAATTTTTTAAGTTGTGCGACTAGGCGACGAGCTGTCAATGAAGAGAATTGCGCAATCGCGAGTTGTTTATGTCTAGTTTTGATCTGACTGCGAGTGGGCGATGAGTTATTTTGAAATGCAAATCATGCAGTCGTGATGTCTTATAAAGGTCAAGCTATAGGTCTGCGAACCAGCGATGGGTTAAAATTGTGCTAGTCGCGCAGTCGCTATTAAGTTATTCTGTTTATCTCATGCTACGCGACTGAGCGAGTCATGTCTAAAATGAAATAGTCGCACACCTGCTCGTTGTTTTATGTTAATTTCTTTAAATTGCGCGAGTGCACAATGAGGTCATGTCCTATAGATGTCTCCCACTCACTTAGGAACTAACTTGGTTGTATTTTGTAGTGCGAGTGCACGACGAAGGTATAAAGCACCGATATAAAGATGCATCGCACAGTCGCACAAGATTTTCTCAAAGTTCTTAAAGGACTGCGACCGAGCGACTAAAGAGACTGTTCAATGCCTCACTCACTCACTGATGTTTTGAGGTGATCAGAGGTCAGCTCATGAGTATGTGATGAGCAAAGAAGGAAGGATATCGCTCAGTCACTAGTCAATGAAGATGATCAGAAAATAGCTCGCGAGTGGGCGACTAAGCAAAAAGTGAAGCAGTCGTGCACTCGCAGTATGTAATGAAATGAAATTTCTGAGCTCGTGGGTGTGCGACGAGTTAAAGAAACTGATGCCATTGCTCACTCGCACATAAGATAAAAGCTGGAGTAAAAGGATAGCAAGTGTGTGACCAGACAAAGTATGCAGTAAAGGAATGAATGTCGCTCAGTCACCCAAATCAAAAAGTGCATTCTGAACAGCCAGTGAGTGTGCGATGATGAAATAACAACAAGAAAAGATGCGCAGTCACTCAGTCGCCAAGATTTAGGTGACATGAAATGTTATCTCACAAACATGCGATGAGTAAAAATTAAAAGCATCACTCACTCGCATGAACCCAAAAGCAAAGCATGAAAGAATAGCGAGTATGCGACAGACATGAGATGAGGTTCAAGATTTAGGTCATCGCTCACTCGCAGAAGGTGAAAAGTGGAGCGAGGATGGATGGTGAGTATGCGACCAGTTAGATAATAGGGATGCGTCGCTCACTCGCAAGGGTATTTCTAAAAGTGAATAAAGTGCAATGTGCTGGCAAGTTTCAGGCTGACGAGTGCCAGATGGAAAAAAGCGTACACTCTCTCTTCCAGCTAGGATCAAATAGTGCAAGTTGATCGCAGCATTAATGACAGAATGAAATCTTTGTGACAGTTCAAGTGTAGGAATTTGGCTTTCAAGTTGACAAGACACAGTCCTTAATTGCTATAAGTGTAAATGATTGAGTTGGATTCTGTACAACTCTCATTTCTATATTCTGAGTTTTTCTGCGAAGAGTAAGAAGCTTGTTGATTTGGAGTTTTGTTTTTGAGACAGTAAAATTCAAAAGAGAAGCAAGATGAGTCAAGCTATTGTTCCTACCACCTCACAAGGGTCTGGGA
>MU225738.1:134386-151865 GCA_018584345.1 Thuja plicata | reverse complement strand
TTCTAAGTTTTCAAGGGTAATCCCACCCGAGTTTGTGGAGCTCAAAGTGTAGGAGGTCTCAAGACCTTGTTACTGTTGTTCTACTCTATGCTTGATCAGTGTCAGGGATAAATAGAGTGAACCTTCTAAGGAGTATTTTTATGTCAGAAAGAAAAGGGAACAACAGGGCCCCTACTAGTTTCTTTCTTATCTCCAATGTGATATCAAGTCTTGAGTGCTGGGTCCAGACAAAGTCGAAGGACTCTTCTCCTAAAATTCTGGACTCGATGAAAATTTCTTCTCTGAGACTCATGAGTTCTCCCAACTCATTCATCCAGGCCTTGTATTGCTTGGTCTCTCCTTCCCAGATGGAAATGTTATTTTTTGCCCGGTGTAGAACATTGTTGGCTGCATATAGGTCTAAGAGTGTAGCTACTAGGAAATGTCAAACATTTCCTACCTATTTAGCAACCCATTCATCAGCCACCTATGTTTCTTTTTCATACTTCTTAGCACATCTATCTCACCCTATAGAAGTATTGGTCCAGATGTGGAAGCTTCTAGATGGATCTCAGCTAATGGCTGCATAAGTTCTGCTAGAATTCTGAGGAGATTTTCATTTTTATCTCTTTCCTCCTTCAACTTATGTGACTGTTTGTCATAGCAGGCTTCTACTGCCTTGGTTGCTTCTCTCAATAGGTCTAATTCACCTTGCTTGTCCCTCCTCCCTAGAGACACCTCTATAATGGCATAATCTTTGGCTCTTTTTGTTTCTACATTCACTTCTAGGGGAGGTGTTGCAACTATCGCAACTGTATCTCCGCCTGGCCCAGTCCAGATTGTGTGGATTGTCTGGGCCTTCTTTGTCTTCAGAGCACTTTGTGTCTACACCATCATTTCAGCCAAGGAGAGATGGTCCTTTTCTATTGCCAAGGCTTTCCTCTTTCTGGATTCCACCACCCATTATGGTAGCTAGGGTAGTTTAGTTTCTAAGGCCTAAGTATTGGGACTCCCTTTGGATTCCGGCAGTATATTCCCAATATCTGCAATTTCATTAGGATCTTTCTCATTTTCTTGTTCCTATTCCTATTCCTTCTCCCCGGAGGCCTCAGTGTCTTCTGCCCTATTGGTGTCCTTATCTGTGATGTCCAAGATCTCATCTCTTTTATCATCACTATCACCTATGTTATCAGGGATTTCCCTATCCTTCTCAGCATCGGGCGAATTGATATTTATATTTTTGGGGATTCCCCCCTCATCTTGCTATTTTTGTTCTTCCTCTTTGGCATCATTCATCAAGATATCCTTCTTTGTTGGAACATCTTCTGGAGGTTTTTAGCCAAGGTTTAGTGTTTGGGCCACTGTGATCACCTCACTGAATGTGCTCCAGGGAACTTGATCACCCGAAGCAACCAAAGGCACTTGGAGTGTGATGATTGGGGGTATGGTTGCTCCCGTAGGTTCATTTTCCCTAGTCATCAATTGATCATTAGTTTTTTTCTTGGATCTATCTCGGTCTCCTGGACTAGTTTTTCTTGAACATCTGGGATGTTCACCTATTCTTGTTCCTTTTCTCCTTTTGCTACCTAGACTTCTTTTGCAATAGCAGCCTCTTTTTCAGGTACTTCCCCTTTAATGGGGATTATTTTTTCCTCTTGGGTAGTAATTTCTTCCACCACTCTCTCGATATCCCCATGTAAATTTACCAGCTTGTCTATCCTAAATATGTCATCAAAGTCATCGTGCAGAGGGGAGATCTCTAGGGAATTGTCTGGCTGATTGTCTAGCTTCGGGGAGTCTGAGGAGAGAATCTGTATCTCTGGAATGTTGGGCATCCCAAGCTCTGCCTCTATCTTAGGCTGAGAAACACTTGTTCCTCTTCTTTCTTCTTGTTATCAATGGTGGCCCGGCATCTAACATGGCCACATGTTCTTCCCCCACTCATTTCCCCACTGCTCGGATCATGAGTTTTGCAAGGGAAGGGGAGCCAATAGGGAGGGCAGGTCTTTCCTAGACTACCGAGAAACTAAGCTGAGTGGTTAATACCTCTCTCATCTATTGGGATGCTTCTAGATGAAGCTACACTTGCCCTGCAGTGGGAATCGTAACATTTTCCAAAACCTGGGCCGCAGCTCCCATTTTTCCTTTTCCTTTGTCCTCACCCTATGCGGAGGTTCTGGCCGTAGATGTAGATCCTTTCAAAAATGGGCCAACTCGTCTTGTACTCTTTGGGCACAACTTCTAAAAATATGCATGACTGCATTCAATTATATCATTGGTGATGTCCTCGATCATCAGGCCTTCTAGGGTGCCTAGTCCACTAGGGGGAGAGCCATCATATCTACTCCCTGGGCCTTATACTATGGGTCTACCATAGATCCGGTGTCTGAAAATTTTTTGGGGAACTTTTGAAGCTTGAGCTTCTTCATCATTCCTTGAGTCATCTAGACAAAATGTTGGTTCCGGACCTCAAAGGCATCCTGGCAATCTTCCCAAAAATCTTCTAAGTGAAGCTCATGTGGAGGGGCTGCCCGAGGAAGTTTCATTGCTATCTTTCCGAGCGGATCAAAATTCTTCCACTCCAAATAGATTTCTGCCAACCCTAAAGAGTTAAGTTCACTATCAACCTCTTTTTCCACTACAAGGCTATAGGAATAGTTCCCACAACTGATTGGGAATGGGACATAAGTAACCTTCTTCAATGTGAAGAGGGAATGTAGCTCCAAAAATTGTTTGTAGTACTCTAAAATAATTATCCTATCCCCACAATGTTTGGGTAATAGGTAGGGTTTCCCAGAGAAGCTGTTCACCCAAATGTATGAGTGTTGCTGAAATTGAATATAACAATGGCCATAAGTGTTGACCGAGTTCATTGCCTCCTTTGAGATTCAGTACCCGGTGTCTCAAGTGGGTGTGAGAAGATGATAGTAAATGAAAGCATCATTTACTCTATAGAAGATGTGGAAACTGGCCTCCCATTGTATCTATGGGAAATAATCCCATGGAGTGTTCTGGCCTTTTCCAGTTTCGAGCACACCTACTATAAGTAATCCCTGGGTCACAGGACATTGTTGTGCTTGTGCCCATAAGATGTAAGAAGTCATGTAAAATTTGTGGGTTCGAGTGACCTTGATGAGATGAGCGTCCATGTGATTGGAGATGATTGCTGCCCAGTGGAAAGCCTTCCCACCAGAGGTGATGCCAAATAAGTAGTAGTACATCCATGCTAAGAATTCTTGGGCATGGGGCTCTCCAAAGACCTTTCATAATGCAATGATACCCATCTGTATGCTTTCTTTAAATTCTATCTGCGGGATCTCCAGCTTCATCTTCTTATAGTCTTTTCTGGGGGTCCTGAGCCAATTGGTGTTGAGATATTGCTAGGTTGTTCCCGGGATCTTTTCAAATTCACTGAGAACCTAGGCTTGGGTGAGGACTATGACATTTGAAAATTGGGGAATCCCTAGCCCTAAAGATAATGTTACAACATCAAGAGACACCATGGGCATTGGATATCCTGAAGGAACAAGAGAGGCAAGCATGAAAGCCCAAAAAATTGGTTTGTAGTGTTCTACGAGTGTGAGAATGAGCTCCAAAGCCTGCATTAAGCAGGTGAAGCATGCCGCCTTAAGGATTTTGGAGGAAGCCACATGGAGTGCCATCAAGTCTCTTTCCTTGCGTTGAATAAACATAATTTTCACTAAGGCTTGCATTTCAGCCCATACACTGACACTTGTGTCGGTAATCAACTATAGCTTGGAATCAACCTTTGATCCCAGAATAAATTCTCCCTTTATGTATTTCATTGACAGTGGGATTTTTTTGAAATCCCTCTCGGCCTTTGTCCTAGTGACCACCCTACTCAAAGTAGTTGGGAGTTCTAGGCTCCTGGGTGGAGAAGGTGGTGTAGATGCTTCAAACATGTTTGATGAGTAAATTTTGGCAACCAACAAAGACCAAACAACTGTCAATATGTATATATAAAAATATAAAGAAATCCCAGATCTGGGGACTTCCACCATTGCCTCACGTGTTCCCAAAAAGATGTTAGTGTTACCCAAATTTTCCCTATTTTGAAGATTTTGGCTACAGGTGGAGTAAAATGAGGCTCCCATGAGGGTTGAGCCCAGCCTATGAGGTGAACCTTAAATTTCTGATCTTGGTTGTGTTCTTTGCAGTCTCTTCAGTCCCTTTTTTTCTCTTGCCCATGCAAAACAATCTAAGTGTTGAAGAACCTATGTATTTGATAAAACCCTAGTTACCCAAGACTTGTTCTATTTTCCCATTACCTTTTGCGTGACTTAAGTTCTTCAAGTTCCCATGTGCACATTTATGATTTTCATTAAGTCTCTAAGTCACATGATAAAGATAGAATATTCCAAATCATCTGGCGACCCAAAAAATCTCGCTATTCTAATGCTCTCATGAAAGAAAAGCATATTCCATTTCTATCAGGAGACTCAGCGACGGTCGTTGGATCAAATGTCGATCAGAGGGGAGTTGGGTAATCTCTTAATATAACCTAGAGTTAGCAAAGGATTTGGAGATCATGCGACTCAGTGTAATTCCTACCTCCGGGTGTGACTTAAGTTCGGAGATGAGTTAAGTTGTGGTCTTTTAGTCAGGTGATCATGTAATCAAGGGGAATATTCTATCAAGGTATAGAGACTTGGCGACCGCCATCCAATTTGAAGAAGGTCTAACGCTTGTTGTGTGATCTCATGATAAAGCCAAGGTTAGCGGAAAGGTTGGGAGACTTAGCGGAAAAGAAAAGGGATTAACCTGGGGGTATGAGGCATTCCCTGGGTAAATAAGGTGATCCAGTGGCTACATTTTAAAGTATAAATAGATTGGAATCTCAGGCATCAATACAGATATCCATGCCACCTATGACCATTAGGATTTAAATATTCAAAGGAAATTCAAATATTTGATCCTATAAGTTATGACAGAAATGACTTGCAGAGAAATAGATGGATCGGCTGACTTCATAGAGGCACATTTATGGTGGTAGGAAATATTTTAGAGATATATTTTATTGATTAAAGATATTTTTACAATGCATTTATGAATGAAGCTAATAGTGTTAGGGTTTCTGAATATTCGATTGCAATCAATTGTAACCCTAACAGGGTCAGATTGACTCCAAGCCTGCGTGTTGGGGAGTATATATATCAATTTTGAGAGCTTTTAGAGCTCAAAGTTTTTCAAGCTTAGAAGTTATCCATGGCATTCTTTCTGCCCTCTGATTTCTATAGTTTGTAATCTTTCATTGATATTTAGATATTTCCAAAGCTTTTTGTGACATCTAAACTGTCCCTGGGCTTTCTTGTCTGAATCTCTCTTACTGAACTAGAATATATTGAATGATTTTTAGAGAAAAATTGGAACCCCTAAGCCCTCTTTATTTTTGTAATAGTGTGTACTACTATGGATGATTTGATTTAGATGATTTTGTGGATATTCTACAGTCCTTGTTATTTTGTCTCATTCCTATGCCAAATTACAAAAGTGGATGTTTGTTTGCAGGTCATAGTCCATGTCTACTCATAGTGAATATGCTATTGTTTGTGAAATTACTTCTTTCCCTGAATAGCCTCTATTTATCTTAGGCCTCTCTATGAAATATTTATGCAAACCTATCTAGGAGGTTGTGTTCTATTTGTTCCAAGGTTTCATGCTGAGATTACTTAATGTGTTATGATTTAGGTCATCTTTGGTGTATCACCTAGTAGGATAGTTTTCTTTCAGTTATTTCCCTTTCATGCATTCCTTCTATCCCTTTTCCCTCAAGAATTTACTTTCATGTTAAGAAGAAAATTTGGGTGACATATCAAGAGGAACTGGCCTAGAATCTAGAGGTCTCATCTCAGTTAGCAAAAGGTCCCACAACCTTGAGATGATTCTCATGTTACACTAGATTACCAAGACTACGAGAGCTTGGGTAAGGGTGTAAATCTAGGTGTCTAACAGTTCTAGCATGCCCGATGGGACAGAAGATAAAATAAATAATTTTATCTCACTAAGAGCATACTATTTTTTTGGATCAAATACAGACCAGGAGGTGGTCATTTGTAGCATACCCCACCTTGTCTACCAAATAATAGTTCTGGCACGCCCGGTGCAACTCCAGTAGAGGTTTACTTACCAAGATTATGCTATGTCTAATATACTAGTTGATTAATAAAGACTTAAAGAGGTTTTCCTATCTAGTATATCTGGTGACTCCATTGGTGAGGAATGGAAGACCTAGTCCTATTCAAAATTTATGAGAAAAGTTGAAACAAGAAGCTCAAATCTTTCTGAGTTCACACAGTTGCCTTCCAAAAGGAACTATAGAAGATCATCTCAAAGAACACCCCCTACAAGGAGGGTATAGTCTACACCACCTGAAACTTCAGAGAGGAGACCTTGGCCTTTTCATTCCAGGAGAAGAGGAAGATCCCTAACTAGAGAGCTACAAGAAGATTCAACTCCACCCTTAAATACAACTCACACAATTTCTACTCAGCGAGTTACAGCTCCTACAATGGCTACGAAGTTTTCTTTTGTCCCCTTTAATCAAGGAAGCCCCTTGAACTTTGCTCAACATCATGATGTACCCTTGGTAGCACTTAAAATTCTACCTAATTTTATAGGTGAAGGACAAATGATAGATTTTGAACACATAAAAGACATGACTACTATCTGTAGTATACATAATATCACAGAAGAAGATGTGGCTACCAAGCTATTAGCAGCCTCTTTCAAAGGTAAGGCCTTAGAATAGTTTAGAACTCTCGTTGTCAGTTCCATTAATTCATGGGATAGATTAGGAGATGCATTAAGTAAATACTTTGAGGATAAATTAGATAAATTATCTCTGGTTGAGCAACTGACAACCATTAAAAGAGCTCCTCAGGAATAGATGACAATCTTTAATAGCAGATTTCTTAAGACATGGAATAGAATTCCTACCTCGGTAATACCTTCAACTGATCATGCCTTTCTATATTTTTTAAGAATTCTAAATAGAAATATTTCTATCATGGTTCAATCTATGGGAGGTACTTCATTACCTCAAGCTTTTGACATCATTGTCAAGGCAGAGAACTATTTAATACAAGATGGCATGATAGCCCTGAGGCCACCCATGCCCATATTCCCTAACATACAACCAAGCATGCCTTTGCAAATAGCTCCAATTACTCCAATACCCACTATCATAACACCTCAAGTGAGTACCAGTTATGGGGAAGCAAGGGAGGACCCTTCTCAAGAGTTATTAGAATTAAGAAGCAATCAGCAAGAGATGAAGAAATTAATGCAAACTATGAGTAACAAGCTTATTAGTATAAAGAAGCAAGGACAGGGGAGTAGGCCTCCTCTGTAGTAGAAAAATTAGAGTCCTAATCAACAATATCAAAATCAAGGACAGTCTTATCAGTCGAATAGACCCCAATTTCAAGGAGATTATCAAGGGCAAAGGAAAAACTACAATCAAAGACCATTTCAGACTTACAATCCTACACCTCTCAATTCTACAAATCCAGTTAGGGATGTGGTCCCAAGTCAAAATAATCTTGTTGTAGAGATGGAGTGGTGTTACCCTTGCAATCAGTCCCATAATCAGACAACATGCTTAAATGGGAGGGTACTCCAAGCACTGATGGTTCAAAGTGCCTCACTTACTCAATCAGTGGTTTCTCCTAGCAAACCACCTCCTCACCAGGAGGCACAACATGATGAAACTACTCTTTTTAATTGGGAGTGACAAGATTTCAATGGAGTAAATGGTGAATCCACCATTGCTGCCAACACCAGGTCTAAAAGAAGAGCTCAAGACATGGAGAAAATAGGAGATAGGGCTCCTACATCTGCAGAATCTTCATCACCTTTTTCTCCTATCATGCTGAAGAAGGCCCCGGCCATTCCAGTCAAGGAAAATTGACCTTCTAAGGAGGTTTATCCTATCATAGTAAAGACACACCAAAGAATACACACACTTGTACCCTTTAACATAGTGGATAATATGAAGAAAACTAATATCACTATGTCTATGTGGGACTCTTTGGCTATTCTGGGACAACCTAAAATATTGAAAAAAGCAATGGCTGAAGAGGAAATTCCTTAGCCACCTACAATAAAAGAAGTTGTTAAGCCAGTGTTGATTAACACTGATCAGAAGGAGGAGGCTCCAAGTGGCAACTCCAAAGCTAATACCGTGCAAGGTAGGAACTCAAAACCACCCCCTTTTTATGTATCTTTAATTATTGGAAAATCTTTGATACATAATTACATGGTAGATAGTGGGGCTACTAGCACTGCCATGCCTAAGAAGGTGGCTAACCAAGTAGGTTTGACATATGAGCCTTTCCAAAAGAAAGTTACCCAGCTTGATGGTTCTTCAGTGAACACAATAGGTGTAGCTAAGGATACCAACCTAGTCCTCCATGCAAGCCCCAATTTCTCTATCATGCTCGACATACACATCATAGACCTCCCTACCCTATTTTCCATATGCTTGTCGAGGGAATTTATAGCCAAGATAGGAGTGTATCTTTCTTCTGATTGGTCACACATGATTTTTCATACAAGGTATGGGACTAAGGTCTCTATCAAGTCTGAATCATTGACAGCACACCATATAGAACCTTACGTGTCCAATGTAATCAATGCAAGTTGTCTTGCACTTGATGGCGATGACTTCCCAATCATTAGAGAAACAACCACCAAGCTAGAAGGTATCCTAGATATCTAGATAAATTAGAATCTTAGATACCCTCTAAGGCCCAGGACAATGTTATTTGGGATGCTGGCTTGGTGACTTATTTGATTCAAGAAGAAAGTTGCATAGAACCAAATCTCTCCAAGGAAAACAAATATTTAGAAGATCAATGTAGCCAAGTTTGGGAGCTATACTTTGATGGTGCTAGAAGCAAACATGGTGTTGGTTGTGGTGCAATGCTAGTTTCTCCAAAAGGGGAGAAGTAATATGTATCCTTTAGCTTCAGTTTCTCCTACACTAGCAACATTGTTGAATATGAGAGCCTAGTGAATGGGTTGGAATGGGAAAAAAAGAGAGGAATTAGAGCCCTAAAGGTATATGGTGACAGCGAGCTAGTTGTCATCCAAGTAAGAGGGATAAGTGCAACTAAAAGTGATATAATGAGAGCATATAAGCATCGAGTTTGGGATATAATCAAAGATCTCCATGCTTTCAATATTGTTGCAATCCCTAGGAAATTAATGTTAGTAATAACTAAGAGGGGGGTGAATCAGTGGCCTCAAAAATTTATCCTTTAATCACTAACCACCAATCAAATAAATCTCAGATTATTAAGTCCCTACAAGATGCATGCCTTGAAATACTTATAATAATTAACTGTCTGTCGGTTTTCCTTTTCTGTCCTTATTCTCCTTGATAACTGATAAGCAGTAAAACTATTTACCAATACTCAGTAAATATGCAGAGTATACCAATCAATCCAAAAATACATATGTAAAATGTAAAACAGTAAAGTGATAAACCATACACACATAACACATGGATTTTAATGTGGAAACCATGTTAAGGGAAAAACCACTGGGACCGGTACCCCAAATTTTTACTCTTCTGAAGTGAGCCCTGTTAAGAGCCAACCCTATTAAAGGTTACAAACACACTGTTAGGTGTGACCTTGTTAGAGGATTTTAATAATAGAATGTCACTTGATATTTGGCATGTATATTCTACCAATATTGATCAACCTATATGGGCACAATAGGTATCTGGCATATCTAGTGCTACCTAACTGCGTTAGCCTCCTTCTTAGACTATGTGTTGGTATCGAGCACTCAATGCTATCTTCATGATAATATTTTTGGCAATCTATTAGGATATACCTCAATTATAGAAGACTGTTAAATCCTACTCTATTAAGAGACTTAATGCTTCAATGGTTAAACTGAAACAAAATGACCTAGTTCTAATGCAACTTGAATTGCAGATTTTTAGATCTATTTAAGTACAATACCTCTTTGATCAATGTATCAATTCAATTCTTTGTGCTCCACACTTTCTTCTCTGTGATGATGTGCTTCACTGTTTGTCGGTGTCCGTAGAATTCTTTAGCTATTGTTCAGCTTGATTGATCAGGACTGTACAAAGTTATCCTTCATCAGTTTCTCTTCAGCATCCTCTTTCTATTCACTCCCCTTCCTGTGTATGTGATTTCTTAAAAAAATGAATTATGCTTGTCTCTTATATAGACATGATATTCCTTAATTCTTGATTCTTGATTCTTGATTCTTAGCATGAAAAACAATCCATCCAATCTGATTTAAAGCATAACTCTTGATTTATCTCATAGTTATCTTCTTACCAAATATAAAAATCTTCTTTAAATCAATTACTTAACTCTGGTCAAATAAAACAAATAAAACAACCAGTTAAGTCTATCCTTAAGCTCTGCCAGCTAGATGTTTTGTCATTTTCTGAACTCTCAATTATGTCGATCAACTCTACAGTTAGTTGTTAGTGTTAACTACCAGTTTCGTCGGTGTGACTCCAGTTAACTTCAAGATCTCCGTCTGTCAGGAATAATTGGATTTTGTTCGTTGGGTAACTCTGTTTTCAGCTTGTTGGGCATCCTGTGATTTTTTTTCATCGGGAAACATTGTCTTCTACTCGTCGGGTATCACTATGAATTTTGTTCTATGCCTTTACTGATGGTGTGCACTCCATCAATGTTGTCTTTCACTTAGTGAATACTTGAATTTTATGCATTGCTGAAAGCATAACCTTTGTTCCTTTGATTCTCTAAAGTCTTTGGCATTATGTACATGACCGTATATATGATATCAAGTTGACATCAATGACAATACAAACCATTAACTGATTTAATGCCTTGCATTATCTTTAAATTAACATTATCAAACATTCAATCAGTTACATGTCATCAATCTCTCCCTTTGGCATTGATGGAAACATACTATATTATCCCACTATACTATTTCTAATATAATTTGAAATACAATTGTTGAGATTCATCAAATTACCAAACAGTTGTTTTGATAACTGATAAAAATGGCTGACTGTCGGTAAGCTCTTTTTTAGCTTAGATTTGATTCTTACAGCTTTCTTTGTTTCTTGTTTTGATGTGTTATGTCCTTCCCTTGTGTCAATTTCTCTCTTTTGACTATTCTTCTTCTTTGATGTCTCTATCTTTTGTCATCAACTTTCCCTATGGATATGATCTCTCCCTGTTGGAGTAATCTGATAATGAGATTGTGATAATATGGAAACTTTCTCTCCCTTTGACAACAATGCCAAACAAATAACTCACAGATATCTGACATTAATGTCAAGTGATATTTTCTCTTGATCCATAATATATTCCTTGAATTTCCCTTATCCATAGCAATACATCAATATGATCTAGTGCTCAGTTCTAATATATACCTTTCTATATATAGATTTATCTTTGAAGTTCATCTTTTTTCTTGCATCAACATGAATGATATTCTGATAATATATAGGTTGATACAGCCTTCAGTCTTTTACTAACTAGTAGACAAGGGTTTGACCCCTAGTCTCTTTCTTAAGTACTCAAATGTATCCTTGGGCAAAGGCTTGGTGAAGATATCGGCCAATTGTTCTTTAGATTGCACATACTCAAGTATCACCTCTTTTTCTTAAACTTGTTCTCTTAAATAATGATACTTGATTGCAATGTGTTTAGTCTTGGAATGCATGATTGGATTCTTGGAAATGTTTATTGCACTAGTGTTATCACAATAGATAATCACTGGTTCAGAGATCTTCATATGCATACCTTCCAGCAACTATTTGATCCATGCAATATTTGAGCAGTTTGCAGCAGCAGCAACATATTCTACTTCTGCAGTAGACTAGGAGATGCATCCTTGCTTCTTACTAATCCATGTGACAATTTGGTCACCCATAAAGAATGCTCCTCTAGTTGTGCTCTTCAAGTCATCAAGATTTCCAACCCAATCAGCATTGGTAAACACCTTAAGTTAAAATTTTCCTTCTCTTCTATACCATAAGCCAAATTCCTCAGTATTATTTAGATATCTTAAGATTCTTTTCACAGCAGTCATGTGTGATTCCCTGGGGTTAGCAAAAAATCTAGCAACAATTCCTACTACATGTGCAATATCTAGTCTAGTGTGTACAACATACATGAGTTTTCCAATCATTGATCTATACAAAGTCTGATTTACCTATGTTTTCTTGTCCTCCTTTGTCAACTTACTTTCAGTAGCCATCGGTGTTCCAACTAGTTTGGAATCTTCCATCTTGAATATTTTTAGGACGTCTTTGATGTATTTGGACTATGTAATGAAAATACCTTCACTTTGTTGAATGATCTATAGACCAAGAAAGAACTTGATCTCTCCTAACATAGACATCTCAAACTCTTTTCTCATCTCATCATCAAATGACTTGCATAGCATATCATTGCCTCCAAATATGATGTCATCAACAAATATTTTAGCAATCAAAGTGTTAGCATCAGTATCGTCTTTCAAATAAAGATTATTATTTTCACTAGTCCTTATGAATCCAATACTTATTAGATAGGAATGAAGTCGTTCATACTAGGCTTTGGGAGCTTGTTTTAATACATACAAGGCTTTGTGAAGTCTACATACCATGTTCCTCTTGTCTGGATCTACAAACCCTTCTGGTTGCTCAATGTATACCTCTTCTTCAAGTATTCCATTTAGGAATGCTGACTTGACATCCATTTGATATACTTTGAATCCTTTGTATGCAGCATAAGCAAGTAGTATTCTTACTCCTTCTAGCCTAGCAACAGGTGCAAAATTTTCTCCATAGTCTATACCTTCCTCTTGTGCATACCCCTTGCATACTAGTCTTGCTTTATTCCTTGTGACTTCTACATTCTCGTTTAGCTTATTCCTAAATATCCATTTAGTACATGTGTGTAATAAAATACACCTTCATGAAATTAATATGAAAGACAACAATTCTATGGAAAGATAAAACAAGTTAATCTAAGAATTGAAGCTACAATATATATCATCTCATGGTTCTCTATCCAAGCTTTGTTAAGAGAGCTCTCAGGCTTAATCTCTCTCAAGGACAATCCTGGAATGAGATATGTATGAAAATGAATGCTCAAATCTAGCTAGAATGCTCAAAATACTCAAAAATGCTCCAAGATCATATGAGAAAATAACAAATTCTCCTAAACATGATATGCTAGATGTAATGCAAATGCTAAAATTCTCCCAAAAGCTCTCAAATGCTCCTCATATGCTCTCATTGTGCCTATAATAAGGATGCTTTTGCTCTTGAATTCTTGGATCTCAAACACAAAGGAAATGGCTTGTATTTATAGCATTTTCCCAAGGGTAGGGGTAGAGTGAGTTGATCATGATCAAAGCTTGGTTAAGTCAAAAGCTTTGAGGTGTTCTCAAATGGAGGGAAAGTTGGTTGGTTGTCTCAAAGATATTAGGAATTAAATAACTCCATCATTTAATTAAATTAGCCATGGAAGGGTGATTGGGTTGGATTTGATCCTTTTTTATTTGAACTATAAAATTGAAAAATCAATTGTATAATTTGATTAATCCCTTTAGGCTTGAATTTAATTATTTGATTTCATGATTATTTGATCTTTTAATTTGATTTGAATTTTGTCTATTTGATTTGATCCATTTTTTTTGCATTGAGATGATATTTTGAAGCATTTGGCTGAGATTTGTAGTTTGGAATGCTTGAGATACACCTGGTCAATTTTAGGTGTCTACAAATTCCACTCTTTGAATTGATGTGCAAAGCGCATTGATTCAAAGAAAGCTTGATTGTCCTGATCATTGAGCTGATACTGATGAGCTGATATGAAAACTTGATATGAAACTCTCGATATGAAATCCTAATATGAAAATCCGATATGAAAACCCTTATATGGAACCTTGATATGAAACTCCGATATGAAATCCTGATATGAAACCCTGATATGGAACCTTGATATGAAACTCCGATATGAACTCCTGATATGAAACCCTGATATGAAAATCTAATATGAAAACCCTGATATGAAACTCTGATATGGAAATTTTGATATGAAACTATGATTGATAAAGTTTGAAATTTTAATGCCCCAGATTTGATAGAAGATATGCTGTAGAATCCCAATTTGATGATATGATGATGCCCCCTCTGAAATTGAATCATCTTGATCGTAGGTAAAAGTTTTGGACGAACAATGCTAATAGGATAGATCAAAGATGATAGCATTTCTGATAAACGATGATGTGAAAAGATGGCAAACAAATGCCCCAGTCAGTAGAATATGTAGATTAGGTTTGACTGGGTCAAAAATCTCATAAAATAGGTTAAAATAGCTTTAAATAGGTTGAAAAACCCAAATTTACTATTCATTTTCACTTTTCACTATTGAGATTTTACTCTTATCCTCTAACGATTGATAGCGATGGTGGTCCCCATATGAGAGCATAGGTTCAAGAGGGCACACCGATATCAGAGACCTCCTGACTATGGGCCTCCGGTGAGTGGTTCAAACCCTCTTGGTGCATTTATTGCTTTGAAATTTGCATTTATTGCATGTTTTTACTATTTTTTAGAAAAAATTTAGCCAAATACCGTGTAGGATAGGTAAAATTCCGTGTAGGGTAGTAAAAATCCGCATTCGCACTATTAAAAGCCACGTACGTGCAATCCTTAGCCGCATAGGAGCTAGGTCAGAATTGCCACCCAAAATAGAAAATGTGCCACCTAAAAACACCATGTTTTAAAATCCACGTATGATGTTTGAAACACCGCGTAGGCCTGCAAAAAGCCACCTATTTGGTAAAGCCCTGCCTCCATGTGGTAAAGTGCCACTTTTAAAGATTAAAAGGCTTTGTGGCTTAAAAAGTTGCATACACTCAATTAAGTGCCGCCTACCATAAAGTTGAAAGTTGATATAGGAAAATAGAGGAATTTAGTTCGATTGATCATCCAGATGACTCAATTAGGTTCCAAGCTAGGAAATGTTCATCCTAAATGTCACGTATTGTTTAGGATGTTAGAAAAGTCATAATGATGAATGTTTGATAGGTCAATCAGATATGATTAAAAATGATTACAAACTATCCTTGTGTCTCACGATATAGAGGTTAGGAGCAATAAGTTGATACGCTCAAGTTAGAGAAAAGATAGATTTTATGTGTTGTGATTGACTTAGAATGTTTCATCAAGAGAAAGACTAACATGATGCACTTTGTTTCAAAATGTAGGAGCATTACCGCAAGTTGCAGGTGCGAGGTGTAGCGTTATGGATATTTGATCTGGTAGATGAGCTTATGCCTCTTGAGCGGCGTACTATTGAGACTTGTGGACTTAGTTTCCTTTTAGATCTCCCTCGGTATCAGTTGAACCAAGGTTTATTGATAGCTATGGTAGAGCGATGGCACTCTGACCATAATACCTTTCATTTACCTCTGGGTGAGATGACGATTACACCAGAGGATGTGTATAGATTGTTGAGGATCCTGACTCATGGAGAGTGGGTGTATTATGATTCAGTATATGATAGCAGTGTATGCAGATGGGTGTTTGGAGATAACACCATTGCAGATCATTGCATTACCTAGGCGCAGTTTGCTTCATTTCCCACCCTACCAGCATTATTAGGAGTTGTGATAGGGGGATTATTATTGCTAGATAGGCGAGGACGTGGTTTTGTGGTCAGATGGGGCCGAATTATAGAGGACCTGATTGTTCATCCATGGAGATTGGATTGGGGTTCCTGTGTATTGGCGCAGTTGTATCATGATTTGCATGAGATTGTATATTGATGCAGTGCAGCTATTTCTGCAGGTGCAATTTTGTTATAGTTGTGGACATTGGAGCATATCCCTATTACTATGCCAGTGTCAGTGTGAGTTCAGGCTCGTGGTTACCCATATGCATTTCTATATGATGGTATGATTTTCCAACATCATCTGGGCAAGGTTGATTTTTGGAGACGCATGATTGATGATATAGATCAGGTCATTTGGAGGTCATACTTGCAGTGTGAGAGATGGTAGGAGGATGATGATTAGTTACCCTACATGTTTTCACCTCAATGGATGATAGGCCAACCACCATTGGTGATTGAGAGATTTTGTTGTGGGAGAGTGCTATGCCAGTTTGGCCAGATGCAGGATATGTCGTAGGGTATGGAATTATATGCTCGAGTACAGGCTGAGAGGTCGATGTGGGGAGCATAGGTTGACTACCAGTTAGCCTATCTACAGATAGATCAGCTGGGATATGGAGCTTTAGATTTGCTACCACAGGTTTAAAATGCAGGGATGTTAGTAGAGTATCGAGAGTGGCTCATGCGACATTGTTTCATGAGATTCACGAATCCGGCAGAGCCTATCCCTGATGTTGATGAGATTTTTGAGGATGATGGTGATGGTGGAGATGGTGGGGATGATGTCCGTAGACCACACTAGCGTAGAGTTCAAAGGGCACCCAGAGTGCCACAGTTCCAGAGAGCAGCTGGGCCTCAGATGAGAGGCATCTAGGTGAGAGGCTAAGGTGGTAGTTTTAGATAGCTAGGGAAAAGACTACCAGGGGCACAGGTACCACAGGGTCAGGCTCCATTGAGAGTGGATGCAGATTGGGCTGAACGTAGGCACAAATGGGTTCAGGAGGCGAGACAGGTTCCTATACAGGGATAGATACCATAGGTTGATCCATAGGTGAGTGCATCACAGGTGATTCCGCAGGTACCTTTAGCACCTCAGGCACCACAGGCTCCTCCAGCATCATAGGCACCTCAAGTTTCAGTTGATATAGTGTGGGATGTTCAATCGTTACAGGTCGGGATGACTATAGTTACAATGAGATTAGATCAGGTCACGACCATGTTGCAGCAGTTCCTAGCTATTCTGGCTCAGTTACCGACCAGTGCAAGCACTATTCAAGCACCTCCTGGTTCACGAGATAGAGCAGGTGACGGGGATCCAGATGGCACAAGTGGGTCAGGCACAGGTTTGGCTAGGGATGGATCAGGTGCCCCTACTGGTTTATGAGATAGATATGGACCCAGGATGTATATCATTTGTATCATATGTATTTTTTGATCAGGACTCTGATGTACCTATGATGTACCATTTTTATTGATGTACCTTTGATGTACTAATTATGCTATAGACATTAATGATGGACATTTATCTTATGATGAGCTTTGATTCCTCCCTTGATGATGTTATGAGATTTCCTTTTATGCATGTCTATATGTTTCTATGATGCATTTATTTCTATTGTGCAATGGATGCAAATGTCTTAGAGTAGGACATAGATAAATGGATGCAAATGATGTTAAGGCAATTTATCTCTATATGTTTTTCATTTTAACAATGTATGGATTATGCAATGCAATGAATGCAATACTTAGTGCTATGATAAATGAAATGCATCTATCTTTTTGTGTTTTTGGATGTATGCAATTTAATTTATGATATGCAGTTCTAAATGATGATATGG